>JAODKN010000056.1:389754-406569 GCA_026774425.1 Petrocephalus zakoni
GCATGAGTAAACTTGCATACGTTGTTGTGTAAACGTCAAAGTTAATAAATATCTTTGTTTTTTTATGAAAGACATATGGTTTCATTATACAGAAATGCAATACTTTACTGTTGTGATAAATGATGAATAGCTGCGTTTATTTTATTCCTTTTAACAGCGTATACCTGCATTTCCGCAGTAAATGCCGCGAGGGCTCTTGGGATCGATCTGCGAACTATTCGTTTGAGTCACCGACCGAGTATCCGAAAACCGTAAGTTTGATTCGTTCATCGAACATCGTCCGGACGTGTTCGAGCGATGAACGACGTTCGATGAACGAATCGATGAACGAAGTTCGATGAACGAATCAAATGCAATGGCTCTTGGGATCGATTTGCGAACCGTTTGTTTGAGTCCCCAACCGAGTGTCCGAAAACTGATTCGAAAGTACGATTCGTTCATCGAACGGGTTCTTGGGTTTTTTCGAGCCAACGAGTTAGAGCCCGTATCTCCCTTCACTTATACAGCAACCGTGTCTCACGACGAATCAGGCGCTTGGCCATTCGGGTGTTCTTGGTAGGCACTCGGGTGTTCAGGTGTATACGAATGCAGAAGTGACAAACAAAAGAATGAATGTAAAAGTGATGAGACAAGCGCTGACAGAACATGAAAAATAAATCTGAAATTGCGGGGGATGATTTTGGATGTTGAATAACCAAAGTTTTAAAAACGTTTTTTGAAAAATTTAAAAGTCGATTTGTTCAGTTCACTTTAAAGATCCGTTCAAAGGGATCCGTTCGTTCGTGATTCGCACATCACTATTTTATAAGAGTCCTGGGCTAAGTTAAGATTTCCTTAAAATCAAGTCAGTTGCACAAACCATCCTTAAATGTCCTCCTTAAGATTTCCTTATAATGTTCACGTAAGTATTTAAGTTTTCCACCTTATCTAGGTCTTATACTTATGGAATCCCTTAGCGGTTGCAAAAAAGACTTTAAGAACCAAAGTGAGGAGAATAACTTAAGCTACCCCTCACTGCACCTTAACCACAGCACGCTGTTTATGGCCATAAATGACGAAAATGAACTCAGAGAAATCTGCGACTGGATATGATTAAACATGATCAATTGATCTAGCCATATAGATTTGACTGACAGTCGATTTATAATTTTATTTATACAGCCCGCGACATGTTTATAATTCATTAATCTGGCTAACACTGGTAAGTTTCACCGCCGGTACCAGCCAAAAGAAGTATATTGGTTATTCGATCAAATTTTCGATGCAGAAATATGCAAACACATGCTGAAAAAGGTATTCATTAATGCATTTAATGTAACTGAGATACAAAAATAAATCCATCTGCTCAGGTTTTGCTCGCCTTTTGTGTGCGTTTTCCCCACACTTTTGCGTAACTTCTAAGCCGCCACCAGTGGAAATTCGGCTTTGGTTTTTATTTTATTTATATTCGTCAGACGCAAAATATGTTTAATGTCATTGGCAGTATCATACTTAAGGGATTTTGTGCAACCCGCCCCTGATCTTTCAAAGACCTCCATATTTTACTGGTTTGCTATGCAGTGTTGCTTTGAAAGAAAACGCGAATAGCCTACAGAACAATCAGGAACTGGCGTAATGATAACGAGCCTTCAACCAGCTCTACAATGTAAAAATAATATGCAAAAACGCATAATGTACTGGTAATTTTCTGCCAGGACATTATCCGTTTTTTTCCGGATTTTTTTTTTTTTTTTTAAAAAAAGTACTTGTGTACTTGCTCCCAAAATGCAATGCGAAATTAAAATTAAAGGGTATGAAAATGTATACGGAAAATTCCTTCATATTAACACGGCACATTGAACTCTATTTTTACGGACTTTTCTTACAGTGTAGCTTACAGGTAATGTTAAGGGTGGGTATTAAAACCATCATTGACAGAGAAGTTTTGTGCGTTTATTTAAGTTTGTATAGTTTGTTTATATGTAGGGTGACCAGATAATCCATGTCATCCCAGAAACTTTGAGCTAGTTCAGTATTTGTAAACTACCATTTCAATTAAAAGGACCTGGATTTCACTTAAGCTCTGCATTCTTGCTGTGTGCTGATTGGTCAGCCTCCTATAATCATACATGTCACTTATGTGAAACCGCTGGATGAGTCTTTCAATCATCGAAACAAACCAGTCAAAGCACAAGAAGAAATTAACTATTAGCCAAGCAAAGGAGTCTTTCAGGTTTAAAGTAGTTTATAAAACCTGAATTAGCTCAACTTGTCCAGGATGCCATGGATTATCTGGTCACCCTATTTATATTTAAGTTGAATAATAATAATAATAATGATGATAATAATAATAAATTTTATTTATAATGCACTTTACATTTTACAATGAAAATCTTAAAGTGCATACAGACAGTGAAAAAAAAACTACTAAAATAGCAATAAAAGGAGGAATAAAATATCTAACATTAAAACAATCATTAAGAACTTTGGCTAAAAAGAAACGTTTTCAGGCTTTGTTTAAAACATGTCAAAGTCTGTGGAGCCCTCAGATGTAATGGTAGGGCATTCCACAGTCGTGGGGCGTCAGAGGAAAAAGCCCTATCTCCAGTGGTATGGGAGTGAGTCCTAGGAATCAGAAGAAGGTGTGCATTTGTGGAACGGAGGGTGCGTGAGTGACATCGGGGTTAAGGAGGTCTTTTAAGTATGCAGGCACATTCCCATACAAACTTTGGAAGGTATGCAGAGAAACTTTGTAGGCGATCCAGGCAGAAATAGGAAGCCAGTGAAGTGAACGGAGCACAGGAGATATGTGCTTGTGTTTCCACACTCTCATCAGGACCCTGGCAGCACAGTTCTGAACATACTGAAGTTTTTGTATGGTTTTGCCAGGAATCCCGATGAGAAGTGCGTTGCAGTAATCTAATCTGGAGGAAACAAAGGCATGCACTAGTTTTTATGCATCAGAAAGGGAAAGTGTAGGCCGGAGTTTAGCAATATTTCTAAGATGCAAATAGGAAATTTTGCAAGGATGCTTGATATGGCTTTCAAAAGTAAGTCTTAGAAAGAGAAATGCTCTGACCGAAAAAAAAGATACTGAAAATTTTTTGTTGTTGAATTTGATGGGGAGTGCCAATCTGTATCACTTCAGTTATTGAACTGTTAAGGTAGAGGAAATTTAGCTTCATCCATGCCTTGATCTCTTCCAGACAAGCGGTAAGCGTAAGGATAGAGGAGGGTAATGCTATTGAAGAGGCTAGTGAGGTGGGAGATGAAGGAGTAGGGGGGGGCTCGGACACACTGATACCCAGCTTCAAATAGAGTTGGGTATCATCGGCGTAGCAGTGGAATGAGACTCCATAACTGCTAATGATGCGCCCCAGTGGAGCCATATACAGGTTAAAGAGAGAGTGGGCCCCAATATTGATCCTTGAGGAACACCACAGGTGACAGAATGACTCAATGATTTAACATGTCCAACGGAGACGAACTCCGATCTGTCTGTAAGGTATGATTTGAACCAGTCCAGGGCAGTGCCAGTGAATCCTGCAAGATGTTGTAGGCAATGGAGGAGAATGTGATGGTCAACTGTACTGAAGGCTGCTGACAGATCCAAAAGGATGAGAAGAGAGGAAGAACCGCTGTCTGCAGTCATCAATAGGTAATTTGTAACCCGGATCAAAGCGGTTTCGGTGCTGTGTGCGGAGCGGAAGCCAGATTGAAATTTGTCCAGGATTTTATTATTGTGCAGTGTCTTTGAAGGTGAACTGAAACCACTTTTTCCAAAATCTTCGAGAGAAAAGGGAGGTTGGAAATGGGACTGTAATTTTCCAGATCTTGAGGGTCCAGGTTAGGCTTTTTAAGGAGGGGTTTGATTATAGCTGATTTCAGAGTGGGGGGAACATAACCAGACTGGAGAGATTGGTTGATGATGGTGGTTTGCACTTACGTTCTAAGTCAGTGTTCTATAAATGTTAAGTTGAGAAATGTTGTGTATCGTATATTATTAGCGTTATATTTTACCATGCAAATAGAGGGGAAAACGTCCCATTATTGGCCAAAAAATCGGCAGCATATATCGGCCATAGGCTGACCCTGATTTCTAAATATTGGCATCGGCTATAGAAAAACCCATATTGGTCGACCTCTAGAAACAATGCATCGAACAGAGCAGAGAAATCAAAATGTAGGATAAAGTTATATTGTCCTTTCCTTACTGATATAAGATAAACTTATGCTGTCCATATTATATAATATTACTGTTGAAACAGGCATGCCAGTGGAATGACAGGAGAGCCACGCCTCTCTTTTTGTGCTAAAGCCCATGGTCAGCGAAGCGCATTGAGTGCAAAGCGCTGCTGATTGGAGAGTGGCGCAAAACTCGTGGCGCGCACAGCGCGTGCCTAAAAGAGCCTTAACTCGTTTTCCGGATAGTTGTTTGCCAGTCCTATAGATGGCACAATATCGGTTTCTGCTAAGATAGTCACGTGTTAATTGAACTTGTTTAATTTAAGTTGAAGGTTTGCAGTTTATATTTGCAACAGTTAATACTTTTGTAATGCAACTTTAACTATCAGACAAAAAATGGACGTTTTGAATCGAGAATCGTTTTGAATCGAGAATCGGTTTTGAATCGAATCATGAGCCCAAGAATTCGAAATCGAATTGAATTATGAGGTTTTCTGAATCATGCACCCCTAATATTCATTGTAGTTTCTTTTGCTGGGGGGTTACACAGGGGTTAAGAACAGTAATTTAATGGCAAGAAATTAATTATGGAAAAAAGATCAGAATAAGAACACAGCCACAGATGGTTAAGTTGAAACAGAGAGTAGCAGGCTGGTACCAAAATAACCAATGGGGTTCTTTGGATAAGAAGTCCAGGATGACAGCGGACTTAACTTTGTAGGTGAAGTCGGCATGGTGAAGCTTACCTGGAGAAGCTGCCTGGTAGATGATTGTGTCACCTGACCTCTCAGGGACGGCTGTGTGACACAAGGCCATCATGGTCATGAACTCCAAAATGACGGGGGCCGTGGGCTGAACACACACACACACACACACACACACACACACACACACAGACACACACACAAAGTAAAATTACCCACCATGCAGTCACATTTCCAAACACTGCAGGAAAATTGCAAACAGGAAGTAATTGCCACAGATCCAAAACTGGCCTTGCATAGATGTCTAGCCAATTAGCAAATGACCTGAGTATTACATTGTTTTCACGTAACTTGTGTACATCTGGGCAAACAATGGCCAGACCTATGTGTGCTATGTGGGTAGCTAATGTAGTATTAGCCATTAGTTATTATAATGTTAGCCATTAGTTATTATACATGATATTGACACAAAATGAGAAAACAACACACCAGCTCAGGCACCATCAACAATCAACGGTGTTTCTCTTATACTCTTTTCTCTTGGTCCATTGCCCAAATCATTACCTGGGAGTTACTGTCACCTGAGCCAAAGGGGGTGGAGCTAAGAGCTGGGCCACAGCCACATTCCACAGGTGTGTGACCTCTTACACTGACTATTCCAATTCACAATTCAAACCTGACCTAAGCAATGAGTATCTCTAATGAAATATCACCCCCAGATAGCATCAGTACTATTTCATATAACACCCAGATGCAAAGAGATCTGTCCAGGCTTTTGTTGATTAATAATGCAGGAGAGATAAAATACAAAAGGTTTCTAAAGCTAACCCGCCCCCCCCAATTCCTCCAGAAAATTTCAGATGACATAACAGGAAATTTGGAGGAGCTGAAAGTGCAGTCAGCAGGGAGACATCAGAGCTCCAGCCTCAGATCCATTACAGTGCTTTGCAGCTCTATCAGAGTAAGGTCTCCTCTGTAGTACGTTTCCTGTGCGAGAATCCTATGCCAAAGCAATTTAGTTGAAGAGTCTGAGGGGTACAGCATCAGTTTTATTCTTCGGATTGTCAATTTAACTAATGCACCCCCTGCTGCCTCAAAAAAAGAAAAAAAAAGAAAAGAAAAAAGTGCCCAGGGGCCCAACCTGAAACCCATCTTACCAAACCTGGTTAAACTACACAAATATTCACAGGAGACCACAGTATGGACAGTTATTGATATTATTTATTTTTGATCATTCATTCCTAAATTTATTATTTGTATGTTTATTACTGATTTTCCATTGTTTAATTTGTTTCTTTGTATTTATTTCTTTTCTGTGTCCATGGACAAAAAAATTTCCCCACATAGGGAAGTGTTTTTTTTTTTTTTAATCTTATGTCGATAAATCAGAATTACTGTTAAATTCCTGGCTGCCATACACTGTAATCCGATTCATTCCCAGTATGCTCTGCTATATTTAGCCTTAAAGTTGCTATTGTGTTCGAAAACCAAATCAGCCGAATACATTGGTCTCTCCTCTGGGCCTGCTCTTCAGAAACAAAGAGGTGCATTGTGGGAGAGCTGCATTTATAATGAGCACTTGCTTGCCAGCTGTTGCGAGGCCATCTCACCCCCTAAGGGGGTGTCTCCGGCTTAGCTGCCAAACAGAAGCTGTTGACTGTGGTCAGGAAAAAAAAATCCATTCGTATCAATGAGAGCCCAAAATCAGGCTCCATTGTGGAGGCAAGTCAATATTTCCATAGAAATATCAGAGAAAAAGAAAAACAAATTGGCCTCTCAATCAGGGCCTGCCTCACTCTTGGTCCTTTGTGTGATAATATAAGGCCCAAGTGTATGATTTCTGCTTGTATATAAAAAAAGGCCTGCCTGTTTACAACAGTAGTCCAACAAGGAGAAAGAGGTCATGGTGTTTGTAGTCGCATGGATTCTTTGCTTCAAAGGTGTGTGTGTCAAAAGGAGCTTTTACCAAATCAAAGGCCTGTCAGCGGAAGGAAAGAACAGAGGCGGCGAGAGAGAGTTTGACTGTATGGGAGTGAGAATCTGTCCATCAGCGAGCAGGGACGTGCACGTACGTGTGAACAATTGAGGCGAGTGTTTGCGAGAGTGCTAGCCTGCGAACGTGAGCGTGTGCGATTCTGAGTGTGCGTGTGTCTGTGTGAGAGAGGAGGGCAGAGCACTGACTTTATTTGTATATTGTGTCTTGCTGCAGAATATAGCTGGCATCCGGTTCACTGCTCAGGATGGGGGATGGGGGGGGGGGTGTTTCGAAAAAGGCCCAGAGCAGCCTGCTACATGTGGGCCTCCCTAGGGCCCTATAGGTACCGGCTGGTCATAAGTTGTGAGAAATGACCTGCCGCTCTATTCAGCAATAGCCAGGACACAGAGAGCCCTAGAGAGGCTGAGTGTGTATCCAAGGGCCGTGCAAACCTGGCTTTCCGCCATGTGAAGGGGGGTATATTCTGACATTGGGAAACTTTTCTGTGTGTCTTCAACTTTCAGGATCAGCATATCGGTCTCAAGCTTTTCCTACGTGCTGGATTTTCAATGGAAGCAAAGTACAATTAAATCATAGCCTTCTCCCGAAATGCTTAAAGTGGCCGGAGCTGGATGCCAGGGGCAACTGTTGCTCAGTAGAGCAGAATTTTAATGAACCTGTACTGATGAGATGGTTGGACTTGGCTGGAGGTGGCCGGTTGAGTGCTAAGGACCCAGCATCATAGCAGCAGCCTTCTAGAACATACTAATTAAACTCAACTGCTAAAAGTCCACTAGGGTTGTGTAAGAACACCGTTCTGTACAGTACAGAAGTGTGGCTTAACCCAGACTAAATCCACCATTTCATACTCCAGGCCACTTTGTGATGCTTACGTACTTTAAAACCTCTGAACGTCGTGTAGAAATACAGTTTTACCAGTATAACACAAGGTATTGCATTGGTAGTCAATCCCTGTTACTTAATTAAAGGGTAAAGGTAGCGAGCGCTGGTGTTGTGGAAATGGACTAATCAGCAACACTGGCTCTCGGGCTGCCGTCACACTTGGCCAATTTCAGGCATCCGCACGAGTCCGTGTGGCTGGCTCAATGGCATGTGCTGCCTCGGCGACCGATAACTCCTTTTTTTCGCATCATTGGGTGACAGGCAGCACTTAGGTTTAATCAGGCCAATCAATATGATTTACTGCCACAGGGTCCATTGCTTTGTGGGGGGTGCAACAGCCTGCACGGCCTTTTAAGCACTCAGTATTAGAAGGATGAAATACTGCTGGCCATTTATTCCACCTGATAAACAGTAATCTAAATCTGTGGGGGGGGGGCAATCTTGTTTAGTTCTGTTTTCATTCACCTAACAGCAGCGCTCATCAACAGTGATTCGCAGACCTTATGGTCAGGCCATTGCCGGAGGCAATTTGAGTACCGCCCTCTACGGTACATCCACAACATCCTGGGCCACCTTGACAAAGCTGTCCAATTATCTACCACATGTTAGTTTTCTTTACATTCAGATATTGGCAATGATGAATATAGGCCAACAGGGACCATGTAGAGGTAGGATGAAGATCAGAAGCTGTTTGTTCCCTCACTGCAAAATTTTCGGAGCTCACGTGGCATACAGGAAGGAGATTCACAGACCAGGCCGCTTGGGAGCGACAATGATTACATGGTCAGCCCAGCACAAGGCATGGCTAGTTGCAACCGAATCAGTACTTACATGGTTGTTCTGCAGATTCTCTAGGAGGCTGGGGTCACTGAATCCTGCTTCCTCAGTTAACATGGTGTGCCTGAGAGAGAGAGAGAGAGAGAGAGAGAGAGAGAAAGAGAGCGGGAGAGAGACAGAGGAGCAGTTGACTTTTGGCAGGCTTGCAGAGAGGAAAAACACAAACATATGGAGGGAAACCCCCTCAAGGAGTGGGCGGGGCCAGCAGCAGCGTCCACGAGCATGCACTGCCGCGATTTGCACTGTTTCCCCCATTCCACCCTCCGATGTTGCGTCTGAGGATAGGGTAATCCAAGCAGACCCACATAAGCCCAAAATAGAAGGAGTCTTATGCAACGGAAGATTATGTTAAGTCACGGCTTTGAGGTGGGTGTACAGTATGTCAGCAGAAAACAGAGCAGGAACGACGAACAAGTGCCTTCGTACACGGACCACGACTACGTATTTTCTACATAAGCCAAGTGCTGCACAGTTAATCCCGTTAAGCTGAAGCACAGTATACCCGCTACAAGGGTGGGGTGCCGTTTCCAAAAGACGTGATGACCAAGGGAAGAGTCACCGTTAACGCGGGTCTGCTAATGCCGAAATCTTTATGAGGTTAACATCTACATTCACCCCTGCAGGAATTCCCTGGCAGATGGATGATCTCTCGGACGGGGAAGATCCCTGATGTAAAAGAGGCTACAGTTACAGGGCCTTGTGCTAAATGAGGTCAACGAAGACTGCACTTAAGTTCATAACACTACTGAAAGGTCTATGTTGTGCGCCACATTAAATGTGTCAGGGAAGTTCATTAAAAGGCACCATTTGGATAGCTGGGTTGAAGTTGCTGACTTTGGGGTTTTTAGAGGCTGTGGGTTTCTTCTGTCCAGCAGACTAAGGAAGGTTGGTACAGGGACCATTCGTCACTGCCTGCTCCTTTCTCCTCACAGCCTTCATGTTTGGCATGTTCCTTAAGGTAATAAGTCTGATAGGTGGATAATAAAGTGTATTGTGTGGTTTGCCAGGTTAGGATGCTGTGTCTGTGATCAGAAGGTCACTGGTTTAAATCCTCAAATGGCTGGCAGAGTGATGTCACTGTTGAGCAAGGCCCTTAACTGGCTGACACCGTTTCTCAAATGGACATCACTTTGGATAAAGGCTTCTGCTAAATAAAATGAAAGTTTACAATAACTGGACTATATGCTTGCTTAAATGGACTGAAGAGCAGCATATGAGGCCACACTCACACCCCACTATCAAGTGATAATGTAACGACCATGACAGATGATGCACCAGTTCTGAATCTCTCTCTTGAGGCTATAGGTGTCTCCATTCTAAGCGGACATGTCACTGAGGTGATCCCTGGTCATTGTGCAACAATTCCAGAAGCATCATGACTTTGCAACGATAAACTTTCAATAAACGATAATGTCATACAGTTATTTAATGAACAGTGTGAAGGTATCATTGGCTCTTTCAAAAAAGTACCTGCTATTAATAAGATGTGAAATGTAATGTTACCTTAATATTGCTGTGATTCCTAGCTTCCAACTGCATGAGTAGCCAACCCCGCCTCAAAAACAAATCCTACTGCTTTCTCCAGGGGTCCAGAATCTGAGAAGCCTTTCTTTGCCAAACACAGGATGCCCAAGCAATCTAATGCCACACCGGCACACCATGTTCCAGGGTGCCTGTAGTTTTGTAAGTACAGTGTCTGCTGAGGTATGACTATATCTCTTGCTTGATGTTCATTGAGGCCTGCAGGCACAGTTTTGGGCCTTTTCTCTCTTATCGTGCCTCTTAACATCTCCCCTGAGAAATCTCACCAGCCAGAACATTCAGCTAGATGGCAGGAAGGATGCAGGAAAGTTCTTCTCTGCACTAGCAATAAGAAACTTGTGCTGAGTTTAGAATCAATGCAAAAGTGTGCCATTGAGCTACAGGGTTGAAACCATGAAGAAGACAACTGTCCCATCACGGAACGGATTGTTCCTAAGCTGACGTTCCACAGAGGAGCAAGCAGAGGAGGGTGTCGGCCGCAAGCCACCCTGATAACCAAAGCGCCACACAAACGTGAAGAGGCAAAAATCACACCAGGCAGGGAGGCCTTACCAGTCGTCATCCATGGAGTTGTAATCTTCAGCGTCAAAGCGATGGCTTCCAGGAGCATAGAAAAAGGGAAGAGGGGGCAGAAGGTGACACGTGTTCGTATGGCAAGATAAACCACAGTGGGACGCTCATGTTGAACTCAATGACAGAAATCACCTGGGTCCCAAGCAGAAGAGCACGAGTGCATTTAGGAAAGACACAGAAGGTTCTCGAAAAGAATGCAGACATGGCCTGCAGACATCAGTACAAGGGTTAGGGCTGGTGGAACAGAATACATGTAGAGAGGTGAGTACAGCCAACCAACGGTGAAGAAGAGGCCACCACGCACGGGACACCAGCAACAACAACAGCAACAGCAACAATAACAACATTTCTCCATTTCAGAACAGAGTGCTGAAAAGAGAGTCTGTGAGGGATTGGGGAGAGACAGATTTACACACCTCGGTAAAGAGAGTAGTTCTGTAAAGCATAGTCTTGGCTGACCTTTGGCAAATTCTCTTTTGGGAGATACAGGAGATGGACTCCTCGTAAAACATGCCGAGTGTAAGACTATCCGGAAAGTCTGATTTGTATTAAATTAAAATACCTCTTATAAAAAATTGAACTATATAAAGGGCAGTTCATTTGTCTTGGGACTTTTTAGATGCATAACTACAGGATACTGAACCATTGGTGGCTATAATTATAGCTACCAATATATTTTTTTGGTCCCTACAGTAAATGAACACAATCACTGTAAAGTTCACTAGGAAAGTCAACTAGTAAAGCATCTGCCATCAAAATGAAGGGTAACTAGTCCTAATCCACTATAATTGATGAGCTATAATTGCACTGATCCGCATGAGCAATCCTGATACAAGACAGTCTTAAAATCAAACAGAAAATGTTTAACCATCATTATGTGACGTAAAATCATCCATGGGTCCAGCTCTAAAATCCTCACTCTGTTACACTGTCACACTCTGTATCTTGGCCATCCTCCACTGCACAAGGATTTCCACAGGTAATACTTGGCAACCCACAAACCATCAAGGTCTGACTATTTTCTCAAGTGATTACCCTCTTTCAAACCCTGACAATTGCATCTAGTAAACATCTATAGATTGAAATATGAGAATCACTTCTCAAGATTCTACTGGCTGGTATACACCAAATAGTCCTAAAGAAAGTATTCGAAATAGTCCTGAAGAAAATTTTTTTGGCAGTGAATTACAGCTGTTCAGAAATCCAACAGCGTGTCAAACTGTAAAGACCAGTGAGCATATTGTCCACACTGCAGCCTCTGGAGTAGCACCAGAGAAAGGCCCTGAACCAAAGCTCTGGAATCATCATTCAGGAAAGAATGAGGCCAGCACAATGTCGCTGATGTCTGACTGGTGATAAGAGGGAAGCGTGTTAATAAAACCCAAACGGCTTTGGGCAGGCTGGGGTGTGGAGAAAAATGTGGGAGTGTGATACTACTTACTTGCACTGAATTACAGCCGTCAGAATAAATAGCACTTTAAAAAGGGGATCTAGGGGCCAGAGGCCAAAGGCATACCTGACCCAAAACTAAAAATAACCAGAAAAATGCAGTCATTTGTAAGACTATATGAGAATGAAGAGTGCAAACACTAATTCTGATGTCCTCATTTAAATATCAGAATAGGCATACAGCAGCATAAGAACACAGTGTCATGGGAACCGAGTCCCAGGAACGGTGCAAGGGTATGCCATCACCTCTGTCTGAAACCATTTCCACACAGGATCAACTGAATGGTATAGAGGGGAAAAAAAAAACAGGCACCTCCATGTCACCCCACCTTTCCTTCATAGGCCATTTCAATTCGGTTACGATTACACCCAACAGCGACAACTTCCTGTTAACTTCCACGAGTGTGTCCCCATCTGGTGCTGAATGCATCACCTCCACCTTATCACACAGCCTGTGGACGCCTCCTTATACCGAGCGCAAGCCGTGAGGCGTCTCTGTATGTTCACACTCATGGTGACTCCTGTGGCTTTCGCTTCCTGTACGCCAGCCGCTAATCTGGATGGCAACACAGAAGCATTGCGGAGCTTTCTGATGATTAATATATATGCAAATGAGGCCGGCTTATGGAATTACAGCCACCCCCTGCTCTCCTTCCGGGCTCCTTTTATTAAAGGCCCACAGGAACTCACAGTGGTTTCATGCCTCTGTTTAACATATCAGGGCTCCAGTTTCCCTTCATTCCGCTACCTACAGTGACAGAAGGACTCACCTGGCATTTACAGAACACCAACAAACAGGCGGAAACTCCTACAGCACAAAGAAGGGCAGAGAAACCATTGCAATAATGGGGCTAGTTTATGAGAAGACAGGGGCTAGTTTATGAGAAGAAATCTTAAGATCCCATACAACCATTCTCTTTGTGAATACATAGCAAATGATGCTTTCACATTTGTAAGATTTACTCTAGTACAGATAGTACACAGAATCATGTGATTCAGGAAGGACAAAATAGTCCCTTAGTTACCAAGCACACCTGTACCAGATATCCACTGTTCTTGATTGTTTGGTTCAGGGGTGATGGGAGGAAGCAAAAATGTGGACTGTTCAGGGGTCTCTAAGGACTGGGTTGAGAAACACTGAACAAATTGGAAGAGAGGAACAGCACAGGGGAAACGTTCAGGGAAACAAAACAGGCGCAGGGTCTGGGGAAAGGAAAAAGCTGAGAACGAGAATCAACATGTGTGATCAGGCCTGAGGCACAGAGGTCCATTTTATACAACCGGTAGGCAGAGGTGGTGGAATGGACTCGTCACCTGATTCAACCTGATCCCGGAACATCCACAACGGGCACTCTCTATAGCGAATCAAATTACTGTATTTAAAATCTGTCTTAAAGGTAGTGTACAGTACAGGGGCCGTTTTCAGGAAAGTAAGTGCACAGACACACACTGAGCCAGCAGCTAGACTGGACATCCAATAAAAATTCATTGAATTAATACATAAATTCCATATAAAAAAGCATTGCAGAATTAACCGTCAAATACAAACAATGTGTGATTGCCATTGGCTGTTTAAAAAAATACTCAAGACCCTGATATTTATAATGAAACAAAAAATAGAGATGCTCTCTCTTTCATTAAGATGTAAAGTGCTGCTAGCAGGAAACATTCACTATGCTCAATGACACTAAATTAGAGCCATTTCCCTGAAGGTCCCAGTGCTCATGGAACAAAATGTATCACAGAGGTTCACTGAAGGTGCGGTAGGACAGACCAGACTGGCGTTTCAAATGGAGAACACCGCTCCACATATCAACCAATGTTATCAACAACCTGCTTAGTTGGTTAGCCACACTGCTAAAAGCATTACTAATCATCCGACTGTCTGCCTAATGCTACTCTAAGGAATAGCAGTGTGGGTTCATTTTGTAACCCTTGAGGACCGCAGACAGTCAACAGACTCTATAACATCACAGCCAGGCCTGCAAGAGGGGTCAATTGGGGATGTTATCCCAGGCTCAGGAGCCCTGGAGAGAGCTCAGGCAGGAGGGCCATCACATCATGAGAGCCCCGTTGGAGCAATTTTGTTCAGGACCCAGAAATTATATAAATGACTGTTTTATATTATATGCCCATGCAATGCCCAAGTAATCCATTTCAGGGAGGAGACTTTGAGCTAGGACAGGATTTATTTAACTACCTCTTCAATTAAAAGGACTACATTAAATCTTTAAAAGCCTTGATGACAAATCACAAATAAAAAAACATCAAAAAACAAACAAGTGGCCCCTTTAAGAAGTCATGCCTTCCATGGTTCCATTTGAACCACGTATAAGCACTCTTCTTCTGGGTATATTATGTAAAAGTGTATAAGTACCCAGTGCTTTGGAAAAACACCAGAAGGTTTAGAGAAGCTGTAACACCTAAAAGAGATAGAAGAAGAATGGGCCACAATACGGGAAAGCAGGAAAAGCCAGACAGAAGACAGGGCACTTAGGACTAATACTGTCTACATGGAATATATCCACATGAAGGTAATATTATGATTATTTTAGAAGAAGAAGAAGAAGCGAGTACTCTGTAACCAAGTAAAAATTTAGAGTGTGACTTATTGATGGTTTCAACTAGAGGTCGACTGATATATCGGTCGGGCAATATATCGGGCCGATATTTGGCATTTTTTTATGTTTTGGCATCGGCCGATGCCTGAGTGTAATACGCCAATTTACGGACGGGCACGTTTGCGGGCAGCCCAGTGTTTTTGTTGCTGTATAACACATGACCCATGCTGCCGCCTGTGCAGGACCCCAGCCAGAACTTCTATAAGAGTCCTGGGAGAGAACGGAACAGCTTAAATTCTGGGGCTGGTTGCACAAAACACCTTAAGTTGAGATTTCCGTAAAATCACATTGGTTGCACAAAACATCCTTAAATGTCCTCCTTAAGGTTTCCTTAAAATGTTCACTTAAGTTTTTCTCCTGATCTGATCCGGTCTTATACTTAAGGAATCCCTTAAAGTTCCCTTAACGGTTGCACAAAAGACTTTAAGAACCAAAGTGAGGAGAATAAGATGGTAGAACATAAATACGTGTATACGTGTTTGCGTGTGTCTTACATTCAAACGGTTATATTTCATTATATTTGATACAATAAATGCATACCTTTGCTGAAACTTTGTTAATCTACTTCTGAGTTGTAAAAGAGATAAAAGACAAAGTGTTTGTGTGTCGTTAAAATTACCTTGGCATGACATTAGCGCGATATATGAATTATAAATGTCTCAAAAGAATTAAATAGTTAACTTGTAAGTGTACCCAACATGTTACAGAATGTGTAAATGATAAATATAATTTATAATTTTATAGATTATTCATATAGCAATAGTATAGCCTGATATAACAGCTACATACATTTGATGTCTGTAACAATCTGTGTAAAGTTGTAAATTCAGTTGTAAAACCCGAAATTATTTTTGTGGCAAGTCTGAATATATAACATAAATTTAATTAAAATATAAATTATATAATGTGCTAGGTTTAAATATTAGCCTTTTAACAAATAAATAAAATTAATGGCAAATAATGCCACAGTGCACTTTGCACAAACATTTCCTGTGCTACACATGAAAAAGATTGTGGGTGTGACTGTGGGGGTGTTCTGATGTGACAGGATAAAAGTAGACACAGACACAAAAAGACTCAGTGTCAGGTGCTCCTTCACTGTAACAGGAACCGCAGTACAGAGCGGTGCGTACAGTGTGACAGGTACACCTGTCGCAAATGTAGGAAAGGGGATCCTTGGCTGTGTGGCGACTGTTTGCGCCTGTGTGCAATTATGTACTACTGATTTTGTGAACGTGTGTAATTTATATATTAAATGTTACTTCCACTAATCTCTTGAATGACACTGACGCTGTCTTTCTCACACATAATTTTTATACCATCTGACATTTGAAATTTACGCATTCTGTATCTGAATTTCTGCTAGCACCGTACTCATAATGGAGCAAGATTTACATTATAGATTTGACCGACAGTCCATTTATAATTTTATTTATATGACCCACGACATGTTTATAATTCATTATTTAATCTGGCTAACATTGGTAAGTTTCACCGCCGGTACCAGCAAAAAGACAGAGACAGAAGTATATTGGTTATTCAATCGAATTTTTGATGCAGAAATATTTAGTCACATGCAGAAAAAAGTTTTCATTAATGCATTTAATGTAACTGAGATACAAAAATAAATCCATCTGCTCAGGTTTTGCTCACCTGCTTCTCTCTTCTCCCCTGTAATTTTCCCGGTGGAAATTCGGCTTTTGTTTTTATTTATTTTATTTATATTCGTCAGACGCAAAAGATGTTTAATTTCGCCATTGGCAGTATCATACTTAAGTGGAAAACTTAAGGTGTTTTGTGCAAAGGGCCCCTGATCTTCAAGTTTACACTTATGTTCTAAGTCAGTGTTCAATAAATGTTGTTAAGTTTAGAAATGTTATGTATCCTATATTATTAGTGTGATAGTCTACCATGCAAATAGAGGGGAAAACGTCCAGTTATTGGCCAAGAAAAATCGGCAGCATACACTCACCTAACGGATTATTAGGAACACCATACTAATACGGTGTTTGACCCCCTTTCGCCTTCAGAACTGCCTTAATTCTAC
>JAODKN010000056.1:445768-467500 GCA_026774425.1 Petrocephalus zakoni
TAATATGCCCTTTTTAGTAGATATAAAATCGGAAGGCTAGCTGGGTCACTTTGCTTGCTGGAGTTTTGCATTATCTCACAATATATTCACGTTTTGTTTCGGTAACCTAATATAATAAAGTTGTAAGCGACAGCAGACTGGCCGCCCTTTACGCCAATCAAGTGGCGACTGCCAAAGGGAGGATAGAAGACTGGCTAACAAACAATACTTTGAATGTGGTGCGATCTACCCGCACTGCCTTTGCGATCTACTGGTCGATTGCGATCAACGTGTTTGGCACCCCTGCTTTAACCAGTCACCATCAACTCAGCAAGGGCCTTATATTCCCAGAAAGATACAAGGAAAATATTTGCACTGGTTTCTGTCCATAAGAGTTCATTACGACTGTCTGTCACCGTCACCAAGACAAACTGGAAATATGACTCCATAACATTTTCTGGCACAAATCTTTCCACCTCAACAGAAGCAGAGGTCAAAGAAGCAGCGGGAAGCAGTATCCTTAGCCTGGTCCGGATATCAGGAGGCATATTGAGAAATAGCAGGGACAGATACATGACAAAGCTTTTTCCAAGTTTGCTTTGACCAGGATGATGACAGACAACACTCATCATAGTGGGGGAAGTTTTCCAAACATAATCGTAATAATCGTTTATTAACAGCAACTATAAGAATTTTCATTCACCAAGAAAAGTCACAGGCTAATAAAAAACATCATTAACCCTTCAATCAGTTTGTTTCTTCATATTGTATATTAATGTGGCCATACAATGCAATCCTATTCACTTGTCTGCCTGTTCTTATATAATGAGGATCTAAACTTATTTAAGTCATTGAAATGGACCCGAATCAGTATAAAATCGCTTACGCAGCTGTGATATGGCTGCCCTCCTGCTAACATGCTAAATCTCAGACTTACATTTGCTGCTTTGTTCAGAAATCATGTCTGTGACATTGTAGATGTTATAAAAACTGTAAAGAAAGTCAAGATTTCTAAAAGGGAAAACCTCAGGATCAGGGAATGAACTGGACACGCAATATGTGACGTAAGACAGCCTTCATCAACAGCGGTGCAGAATGAGCTTATCGTCATTTATGAGACCCAAAAACTCCATCCGCAGCCCACTGCAATAGTGCAGTGCTAGTGCTAGTGCCCTAGTGCAGTGACCATTTGTGGCCAACAGACACAAATGTGACATCTGATGCCTCGTTTCCACCAACACAAAAACGGTGCTGGTGCCGGTGCTGGGTTGGGTCTTGCTTGGTACCTTTTGAGAACCAGTCAGTGTTTCCACCGATTTCAAGAAAACGACGCAACAGAGAAGTTATGTAGGCAGAAGTGAAAGTAAAGGTTCATATGTATTCAGTTTTTAAAATTTATTTTGATCTGTTTCGGATTATAAGTTTCTGTAAGCTGCTGAATTGAAAAAAGAGTTTACAGATAATGAGTCGTTGTGCTCCGTCTCCATTGCCAACATCCACTTATGTCTCCTTAAATGCTCCCCCGTCTGTGTGAGTTTATTCTCGCTTGCTGATTTACCGCTGTCCTTTTAAGCATCGGGCAATCAAAAAACCTGCTAAAAACTGAGCTTTGCTGTCCACCTCATGTTCTCTTCACCACTCAAGCGCCACAATATTTTATATATTCAACTTGCTACATATTTATAATTGATTATTAAATCTTGCCAGCAAACAAATCTTTCGTCACAGAAACAAAAAAAAAAAGAATGTAATGTTAATTCCACTAAAAGGGAGGCAAGTTGCCAGCACCGGTGATAGACAAAACTATATCAGTTATGGATTGCATTTTCTGGGTATGCAGAAGTTTTTGATGAGATGGCCTGTTTCACTTTCACCAGCGTTATGGTTCCAAATTCCAAAAGACCAGCTTTTCTGTGCTAATGGCAAGAGGCACGAAGTAACATGGTAGAAAATGCATTCTGTCTGTTATGAGTGGCAAAAAATATACCTTCTATTCAAAGACTGAGAGCTTGAGGCCTCAGATGCCGGTCCAATTTGGCTGGGCTCCTTAGTCATACGGGGGGTAAGGTGGGGGTCAAATAAAGTTCAGGATGATCACACACTTGCACGTACAATCACAAGCACACATAAATACATACAGTGTGAAACATCTTTACATTTGTCAACAGTAGTTCCATAACACATACAAAAGATTCTTCCAGGGCTTGTGAAATGCACGAAGTTCAGGTTTTGAGCAACACTTGAAGAAAAGAGCAACCAATAAGAAACACACTATATTGCCACACTATATTGGGACACTCCTCCCAATCATTGAATTCAGGTGTTCCAATCGCTTCCATGGCCACAAGTGTATAAAATCAAGCACCTAGGCATGCAGACTGCTTCAACAAACATTTGTGAGAGAATGGTCGCTCTCAAGAGCTCAGTGAATTCAAGCGTGGTACCCTGATAGGATGCTACCTGTGAAATAAGTCCTGAAATTCCTGAAATGACCTTACTACTAAAATATTCCACGGTCAACTGTTAGTGTTATTATAACAAAGTGGAAGCAGATGGGAACAACAGCAATTCAGCCATGAAGTGGTAGGCCACTTAAAATCAGAGTGGAGCGCATGCTGAGGCACACAGTGCGCGGAAGTCGCCAACTTTCTGCAGAGTCGATAGCTACAGACCAACAAAATTCATGTGGCCTTAAGATTTGCTCAATAACAATGCATAGAGAGCTTCATGGAATGGGTTTCCATGGCCGAGCAGCTGCATCCAAGCCTTACATCACCAAGTGCAATGCAGTGGAGACGTGTCTGCTGGAGTGACGAATCACGGTTCTCGGTCTGGCAATCTGATAGACGAGTCAAGGTTTGGCAACTGCCAGAAGAATGGTACTTGTCTGACTGCATTGTGCCAAGTATAAAGTTGGGTGAAGGGGGTATTATGGTGTGGTGTTTTTTGGGGGTTAGGTTAGGGTTAGGCTTGGCCCCTTAGTTCCAGTGTTGTCCAATTCTTCAGACAACAAAGCCAATTTGGGCAATTGTGTATAAAAGCAGGCATCCCAATACTTTTGGCAATATAGTGGACATGAAATAGGCTA
The DNA here is from genome assembly GCA_026774425.1 of Petrocephalus zakoni. Lineage (NCBI taxonomy): Eukaryota > Metazoa > Chordata > Actinopteri > Osteoglossiformes > Mormyridae > Petrocephalus > Petrocephalus zakoni. Next base: position 448,836 of record JAODKN010000056.1, read on the forward strand.
AATTCCATTAGCTCTGAGCTACATGTTCTCCAAAGCTAAAACCAGCCTTTTTGGCCCTTGACCTCTATTGCGACATTTCTATGTTTACAGGATTCCTTTTCATTCTGGTTTCCCAGTGGAACATGACAGTCTGCAAAATTACTTAAAGTGCGAAAAGTACCGCTACACAACCAACACCTTTTTGCCTTATTTATCCACAATATCTCCTGGTTTAAAAGTGCTTATTGCTTCCATGATATACCAAAACAATAGCATGTAGCTTGCTCCACTAACCAAATGTAATAAACATAAGAATATGCCAAATTCATACAGATTCCCAACTTCTGTATTAAAATTTAATTAAAAAATTAAAATTTTAGGCATAATACTAATCTGCTAATCAAATTGAAAGTAAGTAATCTCGACAACTGTACAGTATATTGCTGTATAAAGTCATGCAATGACATAACGTTTGTTGTAATCAAAATAAAATTAACCTAAATGAAAAGGCCAACTATTTGTTTCGATTAAAGCGACCACTCGGTAAAATAGTCTATAGATTAATCAATAGAGCTACAAGCTAAATAAATATATATTTACATATTAGGCCAAAGACTTGTATATCCACAGTTTTTTTCAGTGGTCTAGGTGTTACCCCTGCAAAGATACAGGCATCTGATTATGGCGAACCAAGAGTTTTTGCGAACAAGGGGAAAATCTCATTGAATTTCAAACCAGTGTAACCCCTAAAGTATATGAGCTAGGCCAGAGAATTTTGGGATTTTTCAAAACTGCCCCAGGGACAAACAAAATGCCACAAAATGGTTCAATTCTAAGATGGTCGAATGTAGAATTGTTTTATATTTGTTGAGTTGACCCTGAATGACCAAGCTCTTAAACCCGGGGTAGAAGGCCACTGCTCAGTACAAAGCTATAATAATACGGCTAACACGGCTTTACTGTTAGTGACAAATTTAGAGCAGATAGTCAAATTATACCCGTCTGCAGTGCCATTTCACAGACATAGACATACAACTCCCCTTTCTTCTTCCCACTGAGAAAGAGAGAAGGACAGACAGAACCAGCCTTTGCTAGGAACACGTGCCTTATCGCTATGAGCATTATTAGCATTATTGCAGCCACAAGGCACAGCACCCTCCACATCAGCACACACGCAAGGGACTAATAGCCTCCCTGCACGTTCTCGCGCTGTACATTCACCTCCCTGTGTTTTTAAAGTCTGCTGCTCTGGAAAACCATGAAAAATGGAAGGGTTGGGGGGGTTCCCTGTATCCTGCCTGGTTGGAACCATTCCAGATAGTGTACAGCTGTGTCAGGGGGTTTAAGACTGCAGATCACGGGTCGAAGCAGCAGCGAGGCACATGATGTTAGCGTGGCAGCTATACTGATCTTTATATCACAGAAATGCTAACATGCTACAAGATAGTAAAGAGATGGTGGACAGTGCACTACCTGACGCACTACCTGTATATCATCAAAAAGCAACACACAACAAGATTTGATGCAGGTGATGCATAAATTAAATAGAGTAAAAAAAAAAAAAAAAACTGAAAGAACAGAAAAATCCTTGAGAAATAAGCAAACAGTTGGCAAGCGTTCTGCCAGAGAAGCAATCGGGATATTACAGCAATAGCCAAGCATATTTTACATAAGGCACTGCAGTGACTGAGGATATAAGATCTGGCACTGATATGGCACTGAAAACTGAGGTACATAACTACCAGACGCTTTCACACAACACGTGTACAACTTCTCTTACGCTTTAAAAAAAAGAAAAAAAAAGAAAAAAAAAAGTCCAGTTTTTTGCTTCCTCTCTACACCCAACACACCTGTACCAGGTATGTGGTGTTGTTGATTGGCTGGGAGCTGGGAGGGAGCAAAAACGTGGACTGTCTGGTGGTCCCCGAAGACTGGGTTGGGAAACACTGCTCTACAGTGGCAGAGTTGGCTAATGTGGTGATGCGTCAGAATGAGAAAATACTCTAGGAAGTGAATATTTCCCCTTAGCAACACGGCATCCTGTAAAAAAATCCGGAAGGATTTCAGTCTCAGTAGACAGGATGTGATATGATAAAAAGAATGGACTCGGAGGCATAGTCATTTCACCACTACAGAGTCACAGAATGAAAGTCATGCAGGCAAGTCCCAAGTCAAACTTGCAAATTGCAAAAAAGTGTCTATAAAAATCAAACCTCAAAATTCAACTGAAATACTAACTGGCCTATCATTTTCTTTGGATGTTCTGCATTGTAAACATAATATCCCCAACGTAAACAATAGCCAAGATCCTTGATAGAGGAAAGGTACAATAAGACGTTACATTCACCTGAATATAGTTTTTAATGGTCTAGGTACACAACACACTACTGAAGGAAAATTAAAATACTACACTGACGCAAGTTTAAATATAAAAAATGCAGATAAAGACAATGGGAATGAAACAGTCCTTAATCTGAATGATAGATGTTAAAATGCAGAATCACATGTTTGATCCAATAAATTAGGTTTGTTTATTTACTTGTCTATTTATTTTCCCCCAGTTTTCAAGACATATCCAAAGTACTTTTTCAGATTCAGTATCTTGATCAAAACCATTGCCCAGCACTGGTGGCCCTCTTGGGACATGAACCTACAATATCTTAATCAGTAGATAAGCTCCCACTGACAGACTGCTTTCAAATTTTGAACTCCTCCCCCGTTTCCCCATGAATTATGAAATCACAGTGAGAACTCTGCGACAAAAATAACAGCCTGGACAAACAAGATTGCTATACAATTGCCCAATCAATAGAACAAAAGAAAATAAACAAAAGACTCAATTGCAGTCCTTCAATTAAATTAAAAACCTGTTACTTCCAGGCCAAGTCATTAGCCTCTCTCACAGCCTCAACACTACTCTCCATATCTACTCGACAAAGGCAACAACATCACTCACTGCTGTAGTATATCTTTTAAGAAAAATTGCTGGATAGTTGCTGGAATTTTTCACATATCCCATTACCAGTCTTACTCTCCTTATGCAAAAACATATTACCTACACGCGCGTGTGTGTGTGTGTGTGTGTGTGTGTGTGTGTGTGTATTTGTAGGGTTTCATTAATCAGCTCATTAGTCAAAGCAAACTTTTTCATTAGTGGATTTGTGTTTCTGCTAATTTTGAAAACCGTTAGCAGGCCATTTAGCTTCTGCTAGATTTAGTTCCACTAACTAAATCCACAAAAATTTTTTCGCAGGAAAAGTTAATAAAGGTTGATGGTCAAAATCGTTTGCAAATCCCAAAATCGAAAATCAGAATTTGTTCTGGTCTGTTGTGAGCATGTCTATCTGGCATGCTGTTGGCTGACTACATGTAAGCACAAAATGTGATTGGTTCATAACTTGTTGTATTTATGGTAGTCTGGGATAAATATAAGTGAATGACGATAACGTCCATTTAAGCTGGGCCTGTAAAATAAAGCTGGGTTTCTTGCTTAGTAACATAACTTGTCTGATTTCAGGTACTATAATTTAAATGGATTTTATCTTCGTTCATTTACAATTAGCCCAGATTACTTTAAATACAACAAGTAATCCAGTCTAGCAAGAAATCCTTCGGTACCTGGATACTTTCCATTATTTTCCAGGTTATAATTAACAGAACTGTAGACCAATAAAGAGCCAAGACCCTCCTTCCTAGTTCTAGGTAAACAGTGCCATGTTTGTAGTCCTCAAGCTGCTTCACTGAGGGCAAAATGTCAGCATGAGCCAAGGTGAGTCCTTCAACAAATAGCTTATATTTCACAAGCAGCCTGGAGACAAATCCCTAACTGGGCGAGTCCTAAATATGTGCATGTATATAAAAATCGGTCAGACAATGCAGAATCGTGCAGAACCATGCTCCTAAACCTCACTGCGCCTTACTGAAGCATCTCTGGGAAAGAGATGGCATTTGAAATTCAATTTCCAAAACCCTAACGCATTATTTATTTATCTACTGACAGGGTGGAGTCAGTTTGGACCCATTCCACATAATGAATGAGCAGTACCCAAGAAGTTCTTGATGGGAGAACTTCTTCAGACAAGCTCACAGGAGTTATATCCAGTCATCGGGCCATTTGGCTCTAACAGGTTATGAAGTCCCTAGATGTGGAGTAATGCTGTGTGCATATATCTCAGCTGAATTGAACAAGATCATGATCCTTGCATAAATATCCCCTGATAACGGGGAATTTATGTCAGCGTTGTAAATAACCAGCCATTTATCATGCTTATCTGGTACCAAGTCATAAGGAGCCTGCTGCTTCAGAAAGGACAAGACAAAGGAAGCCAGTTCATTGCAGAACACACATACTTTCTTGAATGTGTGTGTGTGTGTGTGTGTGTGTATATCAATAGTATGGTACTTCAAGGTGCTGGTTTTCTCACGGACGTAAAAGTTGGTACCGGTGCCAAATGACATTACAATGTGATGCGAGGGATTTTGTACCAAATTAAAAACATTGTTATATTATATTTAGAGGGCTATATGATGTGCATTATTACAAACGTTGCATGTTATGAACATGCAATTCTTACATTTGCTAGTTGGCTTGACTGAGATCTGGCTTTTTCATACCTTCTTACTGTACAGTATGGACATATCGCAAGACAAAAACTCCATGCGCTAAGACAATCATAATCATTTTCATCCTTGCTGTTTAAATAGTTGGTAAGAACTGCATGCTGAACCTTTTTGGATTTAGGTCCTGGAACTTTTGATACCGGTACTCGACCAAAAATCAATGGAAAAGGCAAAAGTACTGAAAATACCGTACCAAAAATATGGTACCTGGTGCGGTGGTAAAGTACCCTTACAGACATCACTTCACCTAACCACATGCTTCTGGACTGCAGAAGGAGAGCAGAAGACCCAGAGGAAGCATACAAACACAGGAATAAGCACCTGAAATCCATAAACAAGCTCAGGCAGGAAGTGAACCCCAAAACCAAAAGGTTTAAGCCTGCCGTGCTGCCCACTGATCCATTGTGTTATTTTAGAGCATCATTTCTCAACTAAGTTCTCGTGGACCCCTGCACGGTCTGCGTTTTTGCTCCCTTCCAAGTCCTTGGCTGACAGTCCACGAGGACCGGGGTGAGAAGCACAGCTATAAAATAACATGGCAGCTACATGGCCACTAAGTGGAGTGGACCCGCCATTCAGTGAAATCACTTTTTCCTGGGTTAATACATCAGCAGTCATTAGAAAACAAAGAAACTCATAAAAACAACAGCTTTAACTGGCACTGCCAAGTGAACACTCTGACTTATTTATACCCCTCAACAAAAAAAAATAATTAATTAGAGGGGAAGATTTGCATAATTAATCATAGCAGTTAGCACTAAAGGCACACATGGCCACTGAGGTAGTGCGCAAACCCAGCGGACGTGCATCGCGGTATGTGATGTGAAGAAGGCGGGCGCTTGCGTGGCCATGAGCAAAGACAGGATGTGTCCAATCTAGTCGAATACTCCTTAGTAAATATGTAGATTTAAAAATTTAACACCCAAAGTGACATACGTGTAAGAGACAAGGTCACCTTGGTTAAGGGTCTTGCTCAAGAAGTGCACTGTGACTGGACTACTCCGTCGACCATAGGATTCAAACTGGCAACCTTCTGATTCTGGACACAAAGCCCTAACTTGAAGAACCACACACTGTCCTTAAATACAGCCCAGAGGCTGTATGCAAGAGTGTTGCAGACTGGCATAGAAGTAGTGAAGGCTTTAAGAGGGGTCCAGACGCTTTTGGGATGAAGGCTGTGTATGGCCCTGTTATTCCGTGAGAAAGGCATTTCTAATTAATTGCTTTTTGAATTAAAGTCCTAAAACTAAGTCTCATACGTCGGTGTGAAGAAAAGAAAAAGTAAAAAAAACTAAATCAAAGTATCAAAACTAAAAGGCAACTATAAATATTGGATCTAAAACCAACTGAGATAAAATAAAAAACAAACATTAAATATTTCCCGTTACCATTTTTAAACACTATTTAGTAGGGCTGCACAATATCACAAATGTGATATAAATCGCAATCATATGGCGCACGGTCAATAATCACCAGGGCTTTAGATGATGGGTGTAAACTTTTGACTGAATGTTGACTTTTCAGTACTATACAGATGTTTACTTATGCTCACAATTTAGTAAGCAGATACCAAATATTGTATGCCTACAATATTAGCAGTAGATAGCAAGATTAGCATTAGAGACATATTGTCATGCCCAAAAGTTAGTAATATGTAGAAATTAGGTGTATCGTTAAGTTTAACTAGCAACTATGGCCATCTTCAGCATGTCCATACAGGAAACCTGCACATACTCCTACAGCTTCTGATCCATTTGTATTAGAAGATGCAAATGATGCAGCATTTCTGCTGTGTGGCATATGCATTACTGAGTGGAGCCTCCTCTAAGCTGGGTTGGCAGTATATTGCCTGTAAAGAAACAAATGACTCTATACTCCTGTGCCAAATGTGTAATTATATAATGTCATTTTTGTTAACAGAGCCTGAATGGTTTTATTATTTAGGTTTTATCTATATAGGACATTTCAATTTTTTGACATTCCAATTCCAATGTCTGAATATTCTTAAGAATTAAAAGCTCATTGGTCTATGAAAGGGTGTACTAGCATTATTGCTATTATATTATCACTATATCATGGCATAAAATCTTAAAATGATGATAAAATCATTTATCGCAATTATTTCTGGGACAGAATATCATATAACAGAAGTTATTGTGACATGACTAGGGGTATGCAGAAATAATATGCAAGGATTAAACGTTTTTTTGGCAATAGTGGAGAAAGTAGAAAAAACATACTCAGTACTCTTTAAGCTTCAGACATGTTCAGATGAAATGGCAACATATGTCTCATAGCATAAATGCTGCATCATTCACACCATGTTATAAAAATAAATTGCAGGCTGCAGGTGTACGTGTTGGTTTGCTGTACGGGCATGCTGAAGGCGGCCACAAGTGTATTTGGACACCAGGGCAGAACAGGCTTTGGGTTTGTCTCGATATGCGTACTTGACAGTTCTTGTGTTCTTGCATACCCATTTTACATCATCTTCCGTTGCAGAAGTACAATTCTAATAAGAACAGAAATACATAGGACAGAAGAAATGTCATTATTACCCCAACACAAATATCAGGGATGCATCGATCGCATCCTCGCCAATGAGAACAAGCCCATGATTCATTGTGTCCCAAGTTCGTTCTTGGGATGCAAGTTAGCAAGAATGCTCTTGCTAACAACATTCTTTGCATTCTTGGTATTGATAGACACACTTTGAGAAATACAGGCAATTCTATTCTGTAGTCACTGCTGCATGCAAACATGCTATCCTCACACACACAGGAAGCTGCACGGGGCTCATTATACTGTGCTAAGCAGTCCTTTGAGCCTATAACTCAAAACAGTATGACCAGAGTCCAGACAAAAAGCTAAGGCACAGTCCTACCCACAAAGCATTGCACCTGATACTCGTTGCTGACATATCGACTTTATCACAGCTTTATCACGGCTTTCCTATGTGATATGCCAGGGTTTCTCAACCCAGTCCTCAGGGATGGCCAGACAGTCCATATTTTTTCTCCCTTCCAGCTACCAACATATCTTTACCAGGTATTCAGTGGTCCAGATCATTTGATTGTGTGGTTAAGGTGTGTTGGGAGGTGGGTGGGAGCCAAAATGTCTGGGGAAAAATACTGATATACTAATCACTATAGATGTTCTTATAGTGAAAATCCTTAACATTAAAAAAAGAAAATGAATCAAGGCCACTAAAATATCGCCTTCTCAGATGTGACCAGGCTCCAGATCTGGCTCTCTCAAGGCTGCTGAGCTACTGTAGGCCACATGAACGAATCTTGGGCACAGGAACTCTGAGCCTGCCCTTCCATCTCAAGCTTTATGGAGCAAAGGACAACATTTATAAATACCACAAATAATAAGACAAATTATCGGTCCCTGTCTCATCAGAGACTAACCTTACTGACCTGTGACTGCGACTTACACTTAATACTCTCACACAAACCTCAACTGAAAGGCCTAGGTTTTGATAATGCACTTAACATTTTCAAATAAAAGCCAAATTCATTAATAATGATCAATTAATGCATGAACCAGTAACCCAAATGGAATTCAATGTACATTTAACGGAGGTCATGTCACACAAAACACAACCAAGTCTGTTAATCATCCCTGTCAACAAGCCATTTCCCTAGACCTGCCAATTGAATGCATGCATCACAGTCACTGTAGCAACCTGGATGAGGTGAGGGGTCAGTGCTAATTATAAATAACCAGCTTTTATTCTCAGCTGACTGGGCATGAAATTACTAACTTGATTTATTACACGCTAGTTTGTTATGCAGTTTAAAATTCTGAAACATCTATAAGAAATTAAATTACAAAGGCCTGGTTAGAATGCCCCACCCTTCCCTCGACAGAAGACATTGACAGTTAAAACACCTGAATGTGACATTTCTCACATTTAAATAATTACAGGAGATGCTAAAGCTACATTATTGTGAGTTGAGTAGCTGTTTTCTTTTTGCTTACTTGCAGTCCATGCAATAGTGAGTCCTAAAATGTAAATGGAAATTCTAATTTGAATGTGACATTTTATATGCATCTCTTAAAATAATCTCCCATTGAGGGTGTTCCCTTGTGAGGTCTATGCTCCAACCTCCCACCTCCAGTGTCCCTATACTGAATATGTAGCTGGTAGACAGACAAAACAACCATTAAACCTAAAATAGAGGAAAATGTAACAAATGTAACATGACAAACGATGCGATTTGAACCTTAATAAAGGACTTCCAAATGCAATAAAGGAGGCCCACATCTTTGTACTAGACTGCAATGCATTCTGGGAAATATATTGATCAACATGGTGATAGCTATAAAACATTCATAAATGAAGCAGGCCTTATGAGTCAACTTAATGTCCTACACAAAGGATACCCCCAAAATAAGCCTGTAAATACACAAACTTTACTCTTTTTAGAAAACTATGGGTATATGCTAAGCATTACATAAAATAAACAAGTCAGCTGTGACATACTCAAATAGCACAACCATTCAATATCTGCTTGACTGGTAACTGTACTTCTTACATCGCTCTAAATGTGTGTCTAAATAGGGTGGCGGTATCACCAATAAGACGCATGAAATCACTCTGTGGTGACTTGAGGCCTGCTAATCCATTAGTGTGGCATTAAGACTTCCTCACTGTGCACCGAAGCAGGATGTACCCTCGGGGCTGCGTGTGTACAGGGCAGTGTGCTGAAGTGGGTGGTGTGCTGATGCATTCCCACTACCCCCAGAGTCATAGAAGGGGGTAATTCCCACCCATGGCAGGAATAATGACCCATTTTGTTTAGCGTGACCGCCAATTCCCTCCCCAGGCCACCAGGCAGCCTTATCAGATTTCCCTGACATGGACACAGGGGACAGCAGCAATTATGGAGCCCCATCTTCTGTGGCCCTCATGAGAAAGATGGAAGGGAGCCGAAGGATCAGAGAGGATGGGCCAAGGAACAGCATTTAAATGTGGCCGCAGACAACCACATCAGGGGCAGATCCCACAGCGAAAATGCATCTCAGTTCTGCTCTTGTGATGGAACCACCATCTTGCAGAGAGACACATCTGTGATTTGCTGAAACCTTTTATATGGAAATGAGGAGCCATGGGCACCATCTCATTTCCTTGAAATTGCCCCAAAGGTAAATATCAAAGCAGAAGCCCAGGGCACACAGAGGCTGTAGGCCAAGAGCCAAGAAAAGAGGCGAACAGGATAAACTCAAGCCCTGACTAGCCGAACTGGCCACTCACCCACCCTCCTACTATTTGCCTGCCAGGTGCATGCATACTAGGTACATGAATGAATCACCGTTTTCAAATCACAATCATGATTCATACCCCTCTGAGATCTCATTCTTGCATGACAAGATTTTATTTTGCATTTAGTTTGCATTAGCAAGGAGATCTGTTGCATCAAACCAAGCGCTCCCCTAATAAGCTGTATCAACATTAGGCGTGTAACAATGCATCGCAAATTAGTTAAAAATCGATGTAAATGTATGACGATTCAAATCGGCTGATGTAATGAATTGCTACTTTTTTTATGAGAACAAGTACTGAACAGGAAAAACAGTGTAATATTACATTTGATTTCACAACGTCAGTTCCATGTCAGTCGTCACTATGTATTTGACGTCGATGTCAGTTTTTGGTTCAGACGGAATGAGAGATGGCAAGTAAATCTGAAATTGAGGGTGCACCGCCCAGCTTTAAATTGGCGGTGTGGCAGCAGTTTGGCTTTTCGGTAATCTCATACGAAAACGGCGAGAAAATTACAAACAAGACAGAAACGGCATGCAAACATTGTAAAAGACTGATAACCTAGAAACGTCTATATATAGGGTGACCAGATAATCCATGTCATCCCGGACACTTTGAGCTACTTCAAGTTTTACAAACTACTTTATACCTGAAAGGCTCCTTTGCTTGGCTAAATAGTTAATTTCGTCTTGTGTTTGTTTCCTTAAGACTTATTCAGCTATTTCACATTAACATTTGTGATATGTGCATGAATACCGGAGACTTACCAATCAGCACACAACTGAAATGGAAGTTTACAAATCCCGTCCTAGCTCAAAGTGTCCGGGATGACATGGATTATATGGTCATCCTATCTATATAGAAATAGACGTCTATATAGAAACGTCCATTTCCCTGGAAGGAGAATGCCAAGATGTACCCACTGCTTTCTCCTTTAGCTAAGGCATACCTCACCACACCAGCCACCTCTGTCCGTAGAAAGGGTTTTTTCAACTTCAGGGGACACTGAATTTACATAGATTTCAGCTTCAGCCTGAGAATGTTAATTTTCCTTAAAAAGACATGTAAATTCTAAGCTGCACATGCAAGCATTAGTTTATTTATTTGAATAATTTATTGAGTTATTTTGATGTGGAGTTTGTTTTAAAAAAATTATTTAAATTTAATTTCAGTTGCACTTTTAAGAAGAGGACATGTTTTGCACAGTTAGGAGCGATAAGGAATATTTTTGAGTCAAAATGTGAGAAAATCATATCGTGATCTTAGAATTGTGAATCGCATCGAATCGTGAGTTGAGTGTATCGTTACATCCCTAATCAACATGTGACAGGAATATGTTATTCCAGTGGAAATTTTTCAAAGACGACGACAGTCAAAGGAACACATTTCAGATGCTTGTTAGAAACCAGGAGCGTGCCCTTTCTGTTCTGCAGAGTTGATGTGATGGTCCTATTTCAGTAATGATCATATTGTTTGTTCCGTCTTCATAAAGACATTATTTACTAGCATTATTGAGAGAAACACATTGCTCAAAGGAATAATAGTCGTAATCTCGATTCAAAGTAAAAAAGAATATATATTGTGATTAATAGGCCTATTTTACCCAGAACCATGCAAGCCTAGTATATACCCAGTCTAAAGTGGGATGGTACAGTGCAGCACAAGCCAGCTGATTGGTTGTTCCTAACAAATCCCAAGCATCACTCTTATACTCCAGAGTATGACCGAAAGAGGAGCGTGAAAATACTCCTGTCAACACCATTTCTAATACTTACTGGCATCATACATGGAGAAATTTTTTACTTATTTTTTTTTTAATAATGTGAAAGAGTACGGTGGCCAAATAATACGTGAGCTACAATAAATAAGCGTATGTATATGCATGTACAATATGACGTAAGGGGAATGGACTGGACAGGACTAGGGCCAGGACAAGAACAGGGCCAGAGATCCAGGAGATAAAGTCGCAATCTAATACTGAAGCTGGGTGGAGAGAAAATGTCATTAGCTAGATCGTCCTAGAAGTACAGTTCTAAAGTGGCAATGCCAAGGCTCCTTTACTACAGTGCCTCTGGTACAGTGGGCAACCTTCTTTCAAAGTTCAAACACCCTTAATCAATTTGGTTTAATTACGACAACCACTACATCATAATCTGAGTTTTACATCTCTAGGAATTTATCTGTGAAAACCTCACTGGAAGGCACCAAGAAGTAGCAGATGTGTGCAAAACAAAAACATGTTGTTTGCTCTAATTACTACTATTAGATGAAGGCACCTTAAATCATTTAGTTCAATGTCCATATGTTACAATGAGTAGGAGTGCTGAACTGAAACATGAGCAAAACAATGCGACAGGCTGACATTTAAACGGAAAATGTGTCAGCAATATGCAGCTAATGGAGGCCAAATCCTACATAGCTGATCTCCATGCTTTCAATGGCTCAGCGTTGTGGGGTATTTATGCCTACATGATTCTCTGTATATGGGGTACCAATTAAAGGGTCATAAAGCGATAACAGGCTTGCGTAAGGCCAACAGAAGCTGAAGAGTTTCCCCATCGACATATTTGACCACGGCAATGATCTGACAAGCTAGCTACCGGTAAACTCCATGTTAACGTAGAATAGTCCCAGTGAAAATTCCAGCAAAGACTGATCTCAGTAGCACACTGTAGGGTGAACAGCAGTACTATTGCTGCGTTATGAGCCAATGCGGCATCCGTAGAGATTCAAAAGGGATTCCTGCAGTAGAACAGACCAAACGATTGCCTGCACCACTGTTCCTGCTCCGACTGAAAGGGAAAGTGAAAAACAAAAGCAAGAATCCAGCAGTCCAAGTTTGGTAAATAGAAACAACCAGCCAATTCAAGGTAGCTACCTTTATGAATGGGGGGCTGTGAAATATTTATGCAGACAAGATGTGATACGATAGACACTGAGGGCCTTTGCTACAAAGCATGCAAATGTACAGTTATTATAGGCTCTTATTTTCTATAACATTTTAGGAAGCAAATGTGAGAATTAATTCACTTATCCATGTTTCTGCCTTTATTTGCACAAGACTTAACAGCAGCTGTAATCTGCCTGCCTTAAATTAGTCTCATATTCTCAATCCAGGCACCACAGCGCTGATTCCTGCTGAATCCGAAATGTAAACACCATAAAAAAAAAAAAATGTGTGCCGTACGCTTCCACTGCAGGACACTGCCGCCTGGGCATTAATCAAGGGGCCAAATCATAATTTTTACCCACTCTGTCCTACATTGACCAAAATGTATCGCAAACCTCACCCACCTTCCTGGTTGTTCCAGAAGTTTCCCCAACACTGGTGAAAGAAGTACTGGTACCAGGACAGACACAGGTAGAGAGCCTGAGCATCTACAGCTGCTCTTTGCAGGTGAACACTGGAGCCTAACATACCATCTTGTAATAGACAGCACAAGCATAGCAATAGTGCATCCCACAACTAATAAGAGCAAGTCACTGTATTACGATATCTCTGGCAAACAAGACTTTCTGGTAAAGACCACAGCCACCTCTGGAATTTCAGCGGCAAGAATCGAGATCAGCTCCTATTTTTCCCAGAAGCCTTTGCACTTTGAAAAAATAAATTGGTAGTTCTGGGATGCAGATAACACGGGCACTAGCACAAAACAATCGCAGTGCTAAGAAAGCACAACTGGCCCCCTATCTGGTCTTCATGGTGCTCCGGGAGCAACTTTACTAAACTAAACGTGGCACAATCATTTTCTCTTGATTATTTTATTTTGGTTATCGCTGGAAGCCAAAATCATAACTGAAATTAAAATTCGATGAATTGCCCAGCCCTACATTCAAATGAGTGTGTTCAGATTTTAAAAAGTGACAAATATTAAAAATGTTAAGGGATTTTGGACAGAGAGAATGTATCCAGTATGTATGGGGAAGCAACAAATGGGCAGACTTAGGTGCATGTAAGAACAGATGCAGCAACTGAACATAGGTCTGTTACTGCCCCAAGCACAATCAAATCACCCATGACAAATGTGCCTTACCCTACGCCACAGTCAAATCACCCATGACAAATGTCCCTTACCCTACGCCACATCTGTCAATATGGTCAGTCTGATAGCATCACAAGCAGATGTCAACATGAAACAGTCACGTGCAGCAGGAGGGAAATGCAGCCCTGCAGTGCAACCTGTTACGCCATTTAAGACATCCAGACCACATTCATCACTCTGCTGAATGCGAAAGAAGCTAATGGACAATCACAAGTTGTTTTTTTCCCCCCACAGTGTTTTTCAAACAAACAAAAAAAACACACACACACACACAAAACCACCGTATGTGGCGTCATAAAATTTTGACAGTAATTTATGAATTTCTTCTCACCGTGCAAATGATCTGCGTTTGTTCTACTTCAAAATTACGACATACAGATTAGCTGAAACCGGAATATTTTATTTGTGTGTGTGTGTGTGTGTGTGTATATATATATATATATATATATATATATATACACATACACACACACACACACACATATATACACACACACACATACATGAATACACATACACAGTGTCATTGCATATATCATCAATATAAAACGCAAATCTAATCTTCGCAACCATATTATCATCATTTCACCAACGAGCCGTGCCTTAGAAGAGACGCAGATTAAAGGGCACCAGCGCGACTCCTATGATAAATCATCCCAGGAGGGTTATTTAATGATAGATATAATTGTGTGAAAAAAGTAGACGACTCTCTCACATTAATAACTAAGCAAGCTTAAAGGATATGGCACACTGATGCATTGAAACCTCCCCCATCCATACCCAAGGCGATCCCTTTGTTATGAGCCTAGACTAAATTTCGGCTGGAGCCATCATACGTGCAGCTTATGTTAAACAAGCAATCATTAAATATGCCGTTTTTGTGTCCGGGTTAATATTAGCAAGTGCGCAGCAGGCTGAATGCTGACCGCACCGTATCTGAAGTTCACAGTAAGGGATCCCCCCCTCGCAGCTTGTTGCTCCAGCCCTTAACAAAGCCGCGGCTGTGCTGGCCGCGCATATGCAAAGCGAGACGGCAGCCAGCAGTCTCACCTTCCGCCCGGGAGCGGAGATCGGACACGGTCCTCTGGATGGGCATCTCCACGCCGCTCCGCCGGAGCACCTGTCAGCCGCGGCGCTCGTACTGTCTAAATCCCCCTCGCTTTCTTTGCAGCCGTCGCCCAGTCCCAGAACAAGCCCACATGCAATCAGCCTGGGCTTGTCTTCCGAGGCGGAGGGAAATGTATATATTAATATAGGCTGGCTGTGACCGATGTCACATCACCGGGGCTCGGCTGGCTTGTGGAACCCACTGCACAGAGCTCAGAAAGCAGGGCAGCACTCCCAACGATCCAGGCGGCTAACCCTACTGGCAGTGCCTATTTACAATTCAGCCTGTACCATCAGCCCGCAGCCAAGCAGGGGTGGCGTCGGGGATCGTCCGGGGCTCTCCGCGACTCTGAATACCTTACACTCTATATTCACCATGGCAGACATCAGGACTTTAAACCACACCCCATCGCAGAATATTGCGGGGCTGTGAATGTGCTCCCAAAGCCGAGAGAGTGGCTGCTGAGCTGCGCCGTCAACCCCACGCTGCGGCTGCAAGTCAGCGGCTCCGTTTTCCCCGCATTTTGCCTTTAATTTTGAACTACGTGCGTGAGGCGTACGATTTTTGATTCCTACCACTATTGTTGTTATTTCATTATGTAATTCAGCGACATCCCGAAGTTTCACATTCTGTTTTATGTTATGTATTGCATACATTAGAAAGCTTCTCCGGACATAAAATAAATGCAGGACATTTACGGCAGGATCCGAGTACTTGCTTGTCTTTTTGTCCCCAAAGCCCCCCCAACCTATTATAAAGTACATCGGCCTGTGTGACACTGACCTGATTGAAGTATGATAAAAGTACCGAAGGAGCTTAGTCAAGCCGGCACCGCGCGATAGATTAAGAAATTGTTAATTTGGCTTTATATTCTCATCGTATATTGTATGGTGTGTAGAGTGAATTATGTAGTGTGCTGCTTGGTTTTGCGCATGTTCGAGGCTTCTGACCACCATCTAGTTACATACGTGTGCCTACGTTACAAGTGTGTATTGGGAAGATACCTGCTGTATAGGCAGGAAATTCAGATTTAATGGGACTGTGTCTTTTAAAAATAGCATTCAGATGTAGCTGGCACTTGTCAAACACTTAGAAACGATATTTGAGAAGGTTATGGGTAAGATCCAATTGCCTGTCATGGGATAGTAGAATGTAGTAATATGGTTCAAAGAGCAGCCACTGGGGTATTATGCAAGTTCCAAGAAGCCTCGCTCAGTATTTTGGAAAGAAGAATGAACAAACACAAAATAAACAAGGAAGACAAATCATTTTCCTTCTTAAACAGTGTCTGGAACTGGCTGTGAACCCTGTTCACAGACTGATGGCGTTTTGGGCAACTGCTCAGATGTCAGAGGTCAGTATAGTTTAGCGAATTTGTCAGCCACGGGCTAAAGAGAAGCTGCAGAAAAGCCAAGGCGCCTAGTTCTGACTCAGTTTGTGAGCCAGGAGGAGGTGTGGATTGGTGGGGGTGGAAGATATTGTGGCTCCTTGCCTCTAGAGAGGCAGCACGCAATCAGCAGGAAATATTTCAGGGGGGCAGTCAGTAGTCCAAACAAATTTTCCTTATAACCCTGGCTTCAGCAGTGAGGTGATGAGTTCATTCCATAGCTCACATCAGGTACATGAAGATGGCTGCTCACCAGAATACAGGAACTCAGTATAGTGTCTCAGAGGAAAGGCAGGGTATGGAAAAAGGTAGGAGGTGCAGAGGCCTTCTGCTTTTGTCATCAGCAGAGAACACCTGGGATGTCAAACAGTACCGTTCACTGAACATTCACAGCCGTGAGCCACATCACCGTTCCCATCACTGAGGTTTCATTTTTGCCAACCTCGAAACCGAGCCCCTCTGTCTCATTTGGACCTGAGTATGCTTATCTCAGCCCTCTAAACTGCACTTAACATAGGCCTATGTTTATTATGCACTAATCTGCTGTTTGTAATTTTTCATGCGACAAGATACAAGATTACAATATAAAAGGATTTCGGTAAGAAGAGCGAGCTGTATGAGTGTAGTGGTTAGATATGTCAAGCGGTGCCTAAAATGTTCTTATGATTTTCTTTAATGAGGGTAATGTGTGTAGAACAGAAGTATCTTAGAAACATTAGTGTGGCTCTTGGAATATTTCCAAAAAGATCTTAATGCTGGTGTACATTAGAATTTTGAGACTGAGATGAGGTGCAGGCAGATTATTAAACTGCATTAAAGATACTCAACCCAACACAAAAATGTCAGTTACCCATTGTGATAACCTTCCTCTCAATTGCATTTTGATGCCCAAAAGCATTAGGACAAGCACTTATAAAAAAAAAATGCTTGCCGCCATCCATAATGTTAAAGAAGCTGTCAGCATTGTGTAGTTGTTCAGTAGCGCAGTAAAGTAGGGTAAATGCATGCTACTGTGGCTTTGCTGGCACAAGCAGTACACAGTTTTTATCACCATTAAAGGCTGGACATGGATAATGGTCTACTGAGGTACCAGCTGGACATGCTAATCTAATGAGCTATTCTGAATATAGCTGTGACAGTGCAGTCCTGCTGCTGCTTGTTCCTTAGTGCATGAATCTTTTGCACGGGTTACAACATAATGGCAGCATTCATTGTATTGTGACAGAAAACCATTTCTGAAAAATCTAATAATTGCCAAGGTACAAGAAACATTAATGGAAAAATGCCAAAACAACATTTTTGCCTGTGTGTGTTCTAGCTCAGTAGAAATGTGTATTCCCAAGATTTCTATTATTTTCATCGAAGACAGTGATATGATGCCACTGCTGGGCTTTAAAACGAAGGATAGCAGGGTTGCTTAGCAACAGGCAGAAGAAGCTTCCTGGGTCTGATTCTGTGTAGCTGTTTTTATGTTCACTGAGAATCTTGTCTAAATAATGAATCGGCCATTGAATCTCAATCACACCCCATGCCTAGTATCGCTGCAGTTTCTATTTTTTTCTTTTTTTTCCCAAAATAAGTATAAAAAAATAAGATACAAGCCATAAATTAATTCCTTATTCATTATGACAGTGGTCGTTTAGCTGGGTAAAGTGGATAACATTACAAAGAGACAAGAGAAGCTATTTTATGGGCAAACAGTGCCTAAACATGATATGACACTTAAATTTTGCATTGTATTTTTTATATCAGCATGCTTTATCATTATCATTTATCATGTTGTATTCAGACCTTTCTGGAATAGGCCTATATGAATGAAATTTGAGTAATTTATATACACCGGGTAACCCTAGAATATTAGCTTACATTCAATAAATCGTTGGTTCTCAAACATCTCCTTCGGCACCCGTGGATATTCTGTATTTGCATTGCACTTTGACTAAGTAAACTAGATTCAAATCATAGTGAAGATTATAGTATTCAGACTGTAGCTGGAAATGAACCAAAATATTGAAGAGCTGGGATGGTTAAGGACATATACACTTACCTAAAGGATTATTAGGAACACCATACTAATACGGTGTTTGACCCCCTTTTGCCTTCAGAACTGCCTTAATTCTACGTGCCATTGATTCAACAAGGTGCTGAAAGCATTCTTTAGAAATGTTGGCCCATATTGATAGGATAGCATCTTGCACTTGATGGAGATTTGTGGGATGCACATCCAGGGCATGAAGCTCCCGTTCCACCACATCC
>JAODKN010000056.1:473510-484249 GCA_026774425.1 Petrocephalus zakoni
AAGACTTTGATATTGGAACAACTACTCAAACGTAATATTTCATAATTAATTCCCGATTAATTAATTCATAATTAATCAATAATTAATTCCCCTAAACATCGGTGGAAACCCACCTCCATTTGAGCTGTTATTTCCTACACATGACGCAGGTCAGCAAGGCGAGGCAGCAGCTCTATCATCTGAGGCAGCTGAGGAGGTTTAAAGTCTCTCCTGCTGTTCTTAAGGCCTTCTACTTGGCTGCCATAGAGAGCATCCTGACCATGAGCATCACATCATGGTTTGGGAACTGCTCTGCCCATTACCGGAAAGCCCTGCAGAGGGTGGTTAGAGAAGCTGAGCGCTGCACCAGATCTGCCTTGCCCTCCCTTCAAGACATCTCCAACAGCCGCTGTCCATCCCACCCAAATAACTTTCTGTTTTGCCCGCCGAACACTTCTGCAGTCTTATGACCAGAACGGAAAGGTCAAGGAGGAGCTTTTTCCCCCAGGTCATAAGGCTCCTAAACCAGGACAATACTCAATGCCCCTAGGTACTGCTCTCACACTGTCCAAATTGTTGGCGCATACCTTATACCTCAGGCCTCTTGCACATTGCACTGATATTGCACAGCATCACTTATGTATAGATTATGTACAGCTGAACATCTCATATAGTTTTTTTATCTTATATTATTATTTTTCCTTATCTTTTTCTCTATGCATGTATTTTTTGCACAGCTGCTTGGAGTGACCAGGGTTACATTCCACTACATGTTCAAGTGTACAACTGTGTATGTGACAAATAAACCTTTTGAATGAATTGAATGAAACTGAACTTTGTGGCCGAGTCGCTGTTGTTCCCAATTGCTTCCACTGTTATAGTACCACTAACAACTGACTGTGGAATATTTAGTAGTGAGGAAATTTCACAAATAGATTTATTGCACGGGTGGCATCCTATCACAGTACTACACTTGAATTCACTGAGCGCTTGAGAGCGACCCATTCTTTCACAAATGTTTGCAGAAGCAATCTGCATGCATAGGTGCTTGATTTTGGAACACCTGAAGTCAATGATTTGGAGGGGTGTCCCAATACTTTTGGCAATATAGTGTATGTACATGTAGAGCGGGACATGCAAACACACACACACACACACACACACACATACACGGACAATCATCCCTATTTTGATTGAGTTATAATTATAATATCAGTTGAAACATGTTGTGTGACCACATTAACATTTCAGTTTGAAATCTAAACATTACTAATACATTATTTTAGTACCTCTGATACGCAAGATTGCCATCTGAGTTGGACAAGGTCAGGAATTTTAGTAATTATATGTGAGGGTATTAATCACTATCACTCCATCTGTTCATAAACACTGACCTTGGCATCTAGCATTAGCAGAAGTAAATATGCAAGGAGATGCAGTCATATTTTTGGTACTAACACAAGCAGTGGGTAACCCTGTTATATACAGAGTCATGTTCTAGTCTTCCCCTCACATAAACTCACACTAGTCTGTGATGTCACAGCTAGAGTACAGTCATATTTACCTTTCCTGTATAGGCACTATCTTCTTACCTATTGTGAGAAAAGCAAACTCTAAAACATAGTCTAGCTATATGAAATCACAAAATCAATATATTGTTTTGGAATTTTCAATGTATATTATGAAAGATCTAACCTTGCTAATGTCATAAAACAAACTGAAAAGCTGTGATATTGAAATGCCTTATCCTACACTTTGAAAAGAAACACCTGCTATTTTTAATCTTCCAGGCTCTGATTTTCATTTCTTTTTCTTTTTGGAATGACATGTCACTTGGTCTTATTCCAACTGGGAAGTAAATGAAAAGCTGATGGATATGTGTGCCAGTCTGCACATAATTTGCTACATTTAATCAGCGTGATTGATCTCAGCTACACCTGTGAGATAGACCATGTCTCTAGAGGCCATCTAATCTCCTGTTTGAACAACAGGTGTTTGGGTGCTCCCTGGAAGATACAGGGACATGAAAGATTCATATATTCAGCAGAAGTGTGTCTCTCTATATACAGCTTAAGTTTACCTTATACAAGAGAATTTTCTAAAGCATACTGTGGTCAGCATAACATACGATCAAACATATTGCACATAACACTGGAGTTTTTCTGGTTTATTACAGTTAAAAGTATCATGACAAAATACCTGATTAATTCAAGCACTAGAATACCATTTTATTTTTGAATGCATAGCTAGAAATGTAAAGTTGAATAGCTATAATGTTTCACGCTGAGGGGAGTCAAATTAGGCATATGCCTTAGTGCTGATGTGTCATTGCTTGAACTCATAGTTTCAAATAAAGAAAGGTTTATTTTTTGTTAAAGGGCCATCTTATTCAAATTATTAAGCAAAATTTAGTATAGTGTGTTTACAATCAGTTCATTCCTTATTGGTGTGATTCGTTATTTTTATGAATGAATATACAAATATGGTGCAGGCAGGTCTACTTCATAAGTTTACTTTAAACTCTAAATGCACACTCTGTAATTGGTCATTTGAAGTATTGCATGATCTGTTTTATAACTTTTTCCCTATAATACTGGTCACTACAGAAGCATCAGATCTCTTTTGCTAAATGTGGCAGGAAGAGGAATATTTTCATAGCCCCAGTTTTCTTAAACATTTATTAAAAAGACTTTATTTTTCTGTCGTTTGAATAGTTAGTAGAGAAGGCTAAATTATTTATCGCGAGGCTATCGCTTTACTCTTGGTCAGTTGGCTGGGTAACTATAGCGGGATTTCATTTATTATTAACTGGCTCAGCGGCAACACGGACACCTCTTCCTACAGAGTTTCTGGGCTGCCGAATGTGCGGGTTCATGCCCATGCGAAAGAAAACAAATGAAGACTGCCATGTTGTGTAACCCAACAAAACTTCACCAAGACATAATGTAGAAGAGGGATCATGTAAAACTGTTATTTTTTTTCCAATGGAGGGGGGAAGCACAAAAGCCGGGGACGATAAACCTCTGAAAAAAGTGAGGTTTCGGGTATCGTCAGCAAACAGCGGTAGGATACTAAAAGAGGTTTTCAAAGATGAGGGACCTTCAGACTCGTTGGACTCTGACGGCAACAGCAGCTCGGAGGCAGAGCGGGACAGCACGCCCCCAGCCAACGGTGCCAGCGGACACCTCAATGGCTTGCTGGGACCGGAGCCGGATGACAGTGGCAGCGAACCAGACGACATGCTCATGTACGCCGGAGCCTCCTGGGACAGACCCTTCGGCACCAGGCGGGTCAACATCCTTAGCAAAAATGGGACTGTGCGAGGTGTGAAGCATAAAGTGAGTGCCGGGCAGGTGCTCTTCAGCAACCTCAGCAGTGTCTATGGGGTAAGGAGACCTCCTTGTACTAGCTCATTTATTCATCTTCTCTTTTTCATTCACGTTTCTCCACTTTCCACATTAGCTACTGACATGCGTTGGCCTTCAGTTAGGATACTGCCTTTAACTTGAATGCAAAATCAAAAATCGCAATTGGAACATTAAAATTCAGATGCAACATCCAAGCTTATATTTTCAAATTTCAAATTTCAGTTTGTTTTCATAGTTATATTTTATTTATATGAATAAAATGTATGTATAAATATATATAACGAAACAATCCAGCTCAGATATCTTACACACCGGAGATACGTAAAATTGCCATTTTATAGATATTTAACTTAAATAAGTTTTTACATGTATAAACTGCACTTAACTGTAATTCTTTCAAAAATGCAATATCTTACATACAAAAAATTATCATGTAAAATAAAGTTTTCATCACCTTTTAAGGAATTTTATAAACTAATTTAAACTTATAAACTTTGAAGTCAGTGCATTAGTTACCGAGGATAATGGCCTTTTATCTGAGAAACAAGTGTGTTTTACACTGGAACTGGTTCCATACTGGATTAAGCACTAAAGATTGAATACACCTATATATCCAGATGCTGAGAGAGACTGAGACAGGTGCACCAATATAAGTAAGTGTTTGGAGTTTGGAGCTGCAGTATTTGGCTGTGGCATCCTGACTCATTTTGACTTTCTCTTTCACTGTCCCCATACCGAATGATGTCACAGGCTAGACGGCATGCTTGCCAAATGAAAGATTAATGAGCAATTCCCTAAGTGTTAGAGGGGAACCATATCACGCTAATGAACCCTACAAACTTTGGCCTTCTAACAAAACTGCAGCATCAACGTAAATAAGCTGACAATTGACTGTGGGAAGCTGAAGAAATGAAACAAGGAAAAGTAACACACTTGATATATATATACTCCTATAGCAATTTCACCAGTATTCATAAGTTTATTATTTCTCTACTAAATGCAATTTTATTCTGGAGATGGAGACGCAATATTTATTACTTACTTCAGATACATGTACTATTACTGAAAATATCAGCCATGTATGGATTTGTCAGCCATATTGAAAATACAAGCTCTTTTTTGTATATTTATTTATTTATCATTTGTTTGTCTTATATCAAACCTGATTCACTAAATTATTGATTACCATGCACTGTAACTAACTTTTACAGTTTAACAATTTAATTTAAGACCACCCAGTAATAACAATAACTAAAGGGAAGTGACTTAACTTGGTCAATCACTGAGAATGCAAAATATTCATATTTAAAGTTTCATGGTCTCTTTTTATGATACCATACAAGCCCAATTCTTTAGGCAAATTTAAGTAGGTATATTATTCTGATGCTGACATAACAGATGTGTCTTCTGCGGTCACTTGATTCCATTGGTATTGTAGGTTGAGGGATGTACATTGTAGGTCAAAAGTCAGGTCTTTAAAGTCTTGCAGATTCATATAAACATAGGTTTCACATAGGTAACGGGAGGAACACTACAAGTCCACATAATTTTGGATATTCTCTACTTTTATGGGGTCCTGGTCCTCTCCCCAAACCCTTCCAAATTTATTCCTATACTTGAGAGCTGATTGTATTGTAATGGGTCCCACTGAGGTCTAAAGGGAGGGTTTCCAGTTTCAGCTCTGGTACGTCACAGGGGCCTTTGAAAAGGTCTTCAAGGGTGTGCAACTCTGGGAACAAAGGGGGAATCATTCAGAGTACAGCCCAATCTCTCTTCTGGCAAGAAGTCGATTCTCTGTTCCACTGGAGTCATCGCCAGTGCAGGGGCTGCCTGGCTCATGCTAAACTGGCTGAACAGAGGCTACCTAGCTCATAAAAAAACTGGCTGAACAGGGGCTGCCTGGCTCATGCAAAGCTGGCTGAACAGAGGCTGCCTGGCTCATACTAAACTGGCTGTACAGGGGCTGTCTGGCTCATGCTAAACTGGCTGAACAGAGGCTCATACTAAACTGGCTGAACATGGTCACTTTGGCTCATACTAAAAACTGGCTGAACAGGAGCTGCCTGGCTCATGCAAAACTGGGTGAACAGTGGCTGCCTGGCTCATACCAAATTGGCTGAACATGGTCTGCTTGGCTCATACTAAACTGGCTGAGCAGGGGCTGCCTGGCTCATACAAAACAGGCTTAATAAGGGCTGCCTGGCTCATACCAATTTGGCTGAACAGGGGCTGCCTGGCTCAAACTAAATTGGCTGAAGAGGGTCTGCTTGGCCAAACTGCCTGAATAGGGGATGCCTGGCTAATACCAAACTGGCTGAACTGTGGTTGTGTTTTTTCAAGGGTTCCCTGCGGGGTGGAACGCTTCCACAGAGAGGGAACCACTGAGACCGGGACTTCCTGGGTTGCCAGTCGGAATCTGTTTATATGTTGGGCGCCCCTGGATAATAAATACCATAAATACCCCCCATCTCCCTTCTGCCTCCATCATCTCCTCTGGAGTCTTCTTGTGGCGGAAGTATCCTTTCCCCGACCCACACCTGGAACTAAGGACCCCTGGTGGCCGGTGCTTGGAAGCATTTCTTAACAGGCCTTGATGGTCAAGGTCTACAGAAATTATACAGAATATTAGAGCTGGAAATAACACTGAACACTAAACCTGCATAATCAGGTGCATCCAAGCCTAGATATATAACATATGCAATAAACAAAATTAACAAAATTAAAAAATAAACTTGTCGAATTTGAACTGCCCGAAGTTAACGGTGCATCGACATATCACGTGATTTGTATTTATTATGTAACTGTGCAGATGAACATGTTATTGCCTATCTGACATAATTATCCTAGCTAATGCCTTTGTGTTGGAATCCTTTGCCAGTCAATTGCACAAATTTTAAGTAAAAGTGTTTGAATTTGAAAGTAAAATGTGTATAAAATCGTATTTCCTAGTGGATCTTGTCATAATTCTAAAGTGTGACTTTTTTATATATACAGACTGATATTCAAAGATCACAGGTTCTTTCCACAGAACTGTGCTTTGGAAGAAGCTTGTTTCAGAGGCTTCAAACCCGCTTGCAGAATAGAGCCTCTAGTGAAGCGCTTATGCCTCCATGGGCAAATTTTCACTTAATGTTTCGAAGTCTCGTTACCTCACAACAGGAGGAGCCAATTAATTTAGACTGAGATCTCCACTATCTGATCCGGCCTACCCATGGCAAAGGCATTAACGATGATTTATCTATTTTCTTGTAAATCAACTTATGATTTTATGAATATGATATACTTCAGTGTAATTGCGTAAAATAAAGGCAGTACAGACGTAACGTAATGTTATTTTTACTGAATATGAAATTAAAATTTGAATAATTTTTTTTGTAAAGAGGAACCATTTAAGTTGCATTTTTAGAGCAAAAACTTCCAGTTTTTTATGGATATTTGTACGGTTTAGAAGTCTCCTCTTCTTTGAATTATGTTCTTTTGTATAAACTAATGCTGTTGACAGTAACTATTGTGGAGGCTGGTGAAATTTTTTTCAGTTTTGAGTTGTGAGTTTATATGTGTCTGTTGTGTAATTTTTATTTCTTGCTAAGCAGTGGAGAACAAAATACAGAAACAGACTACACACCAGTTTTTTAAGCATTGTTTTCATTGTTGTGTTTGTCAATGGTAATCATAAGTTAGATGTGTGAAAATTGTTTCTGAGTAGCTATGTTCAACAGGAATTAAAGTTTTATAGCTTTTCAATTTGTGTTTCATGGTACATTTATTAACTGGTTTTTTGACTGGTTTTTGCAGAGTGTCCATTTTACTAATTTAGGATAGAATTCCAGCTATTTTGATGTGGTCATAATCAATGACCAAGTGCCATTTTGAGAATATATCCATTTTAATAAAACGTGACAAAATAAAGGCAAGGTATATGACCCATTGTTCTAGACATAACTGTGATAGTAATTGCCTAATATAACAATGTAATGTATGGTGGTTTCAGAATTTCCGCTGTTTAAAGCACAATCAGTATGTTAATAATTCCCAAATTTTCAGATATCATTTTCATAGGTCCAGTGCCTTTGGTTATTGTTAGAGTAATGACGTGAATGAATACACTTTAGGTTTGCATTGCTTACAGCAGATAAAGATTTTGAGGAACCTGCCTAGGGGTTTCATACTACTGTGCTATTGGTATTTAGCTACCAGTGTGCAGGATTTGCATGTACAGAGCTGACATGAATGAATGAATGAATGAATGAATGATTAAATGTTTTAAAGTCATTACACACATGCAATTGTCACTGCCCAAGTGCAAATTAAATTCTGTGAACAACTTCCATACTCGATGCTGTACAAAACAATAAATTAAATAAAAAGAACAAGAAATAAAACAAAATAATAATAACATAGAAAAAGGGACCAAAACCAAGGCAGTACTGAAAAATGGCAAATAACAATAGTGTAAAAATATGCAGAGTATAAACAGTATATGACAGTAAATGTAATATGGGGGAAGTGTATGGCACAGTGGGTTAAGCTTCTATGCTTGTGAATGGAAGGTTGCTGGTTCAAGCCTGACTTGAGCAAGGCCTTTAACCCCTCCCTGGTTGCCCCAGGAAATGGCTGCCCTTCTTGGCCAAGAGAATTTCCATCAATAAAGTATCAATTATTATAGCATTCAGCAGTATTATCAGTGCAAGCCGGGCCGTATGAAATAATGTTAACAGTGCAGATATGCAAAAAAATGTATTAAAACCAAAACAATACAGGAGGACAGATGAGGGGTTGTCAAGTTCATTCACAGCAGTTATAGCTATGGGGAAAAAACATATTCCCAATATACACCTACAATACGATGCAAAACCCACAGCAACAAGCTCAGACTGTGAGGAAAGATCTGAGCCAACTCAGCAGGCCTCCCACTAACACCCTACTAGCATTAGTGCTATTTATGTGACAAAAAAATCATAGCACTGGGTATAAATAGCTTGTATGGGCCACTGCTTGTGAATGTGAACCACGGTAACCTGGCAACATGCTCCCTATGTCTCCCCAGCCAACAGTCAAACTCGAGTTTGGGCGGATCGTGATCTATACCACCAGCTTCCGCGTGGTGCGAACCACATTCGAGCGCTGCGAGCTGGTGCGAAAGATCTTCCAGAACCACCGGGTCAAGTTCCTAGAGAGAAATGTGGCCTTGAACAGCAACTTCAGCAAGGAGCTGGAGGAGAGGTGTCGGCGAGTGGGAGAGTTACCCTCTCTCCCGGTGGTCTTCATCGATGGACACTATCTTGGGGTCAGGGCCTCTGCTCTCATTTAAGCCCAGATATTTTCCAAGCAATGAAGTACTCCAGCAATATATAATTATAATTCTTGAGGCAAAGCAGCACGCAAACTGATGTAAACAATTTCATTTATATGAAATTTGTTTAGGAGCTATGTTATTTTATTAAGAAAACTACACAAAGCATTCTTATTTACCTTAAATGTTTCATTTCGGCTCACTTTGATTATGTGCTTATTTGCCAGGGAGCTGAGAAAATTCTGGGTATGAATGAATCAGGAGAGCTTCAGGATCTTCTCACCAAAATCGAGGTAAAAATGTTCTGGGCATTCGACATTCGATCAGTTACGTAAGAAGTTACATAAAATCTACTTTATCATTCTGGGGTGGCTTGCCCAAAAGCATCATAGCGCTAAGTAGTTCATTATCGAGCACTTAAGATTGATCGTTAATTAACGAGCTTTGCCTGAAACCCTTCGTAGCAAAGTAGTTCGTTATTTTGCTCGTGCGAGAGATCCGACCCACTCGTTATTTTCTAAGTAGTTCCTTGTTTGAACCTGCTGTCCTGTCACAGAGATGCAGAGATCGGTCAAAATAGATCACAAAAACACACTGGCGGTCTTTGGCCGACGTAATACTGCCGATGATATAATAAGCGGTTAAATTAATAACATGTACAATTAAATGTATAGTTAAGACAGATATAAAACTATAACGTAGACTTTAAATTAGCGCAATCGGCGCTCGTTGTTGTAACTCCTGCGCGCATTTTCAGTACATAACAGGGTTGTGTACCATTCAGAATTGACTTGCGAATGACCATTAAAATGAAATGCAGTTCATAAAATTGGTTGAAAAAACGTTGCAGAATCGCAATTAGAATTTGAATATAAGGAAGCAGAATTAAAATGGGAGTCATTTTACATACATTCACATGCATAGTGTAAGAGCAGCTGTAACAATACAGCTTAATACAGTCGTCCCTCGCCACTTCGTGGTTCGACTTTCACGGCTTCACTCTAGCGCGGTTTTTTTCCAAATACAGTACTGTGGTCATTAAAGTATATAGAGTACTGTCTATTCATTAAAAAGTTGATCGAGACAGTGAAAATGATACAGTGCCGTGTTTCCCGTACAGTACAGAATGCGTTCAGCTTGTCAAATTCACATAAATCTTCAATCGCTAGCAGTGCTGAACTATATGTTTGTGAGTTTTCTCCCCAACAAACCCAACAATGTCGACGAAACATTTTGCACCATCAAAGGCACCTGCGGTAGCACCTAAAAGGCAAACGAAGATGCTAAGAAAAGTGTATGAAGTGTGTAGTGAGGGGTTTTACAGCCTTAAAACATCTATAATAATTGTAAAAAATAAAGCTGACTACTTCGCGGATTTTGCCTATTGTGGGTTATTTTTAGAACGTAACTCCCACGATTAACGAGGGACGACTGTATTTCAAATGGATTAAACAGCACGTTAACATAAACAGCATACACTGACCCCCTGCCCCCCTCCGTCCCGCGATCACGAATATTTAGGGAAGTAGAAAGTACCCGTTGGCCATGCCCCCCTGCTGGACCACCTGACTGAAACGTCTGTGCAAGTCAATGAATGCCACATTTGAGGTGTTGCCTAAAGAATAAATAATTAAATAATATGTAAATAAATAATATTATAAATATAAATAATAAATAATATATAAATAATAAATAATTTTGTGTACCATTGTGGACTTTATACAGTCATACAAAGTAACCCTTTCACAACCCCATCCATTTGACAATCTAGCAATACTTAAAAGAAAAACTATTGCAGACTCCTCACAAATGATAACACATACAAAAAGTTAAATATGCAAAAACAATAAATATATGCACACGGAAAAGGTCTTAGAGGGCCAACATAACCCAAATCAACATTGTTAGAATAGACTAAAGCAACTACTCGATTTTTATCTTACAATCATGCAAAGTTCACTCACTTGTAAATATACACTCGCCTAAAGGATTATTAGGAACACATGTTCAATTTCTCATTAGTGCAATTATCTAATCAACCAATCACATGGCAGTTGCTTCAATGCATTTAAGGGTGTGGTCCTGGTCAAGACAATCTC
>JAODKN010000060.1:22478-34636 GCA_026774425.1 Petrocephalus zakoni
CCCCAACCCCTGTCGGGGGGGGGGGGGAAGAACCCACCACTTTTTGCTGTTTCCCCTGCGGCCCCTCCGGCAGTGGTGTGGGCCACCCCTGCACTAGAGTAATAATCCAGGTTTGAGCACTGCTTACAGGCTTTGCAGGTGGACGGTATAAACCAGCCCTAAGCAGGAGTCCTCAGGACAGGACAGAGTACTTTACATATCCCCACACACTCGGCCTCATAGTAAAATCACGAATTTTAACCCCCTACTGCCGCCCAGTCGGAAGGGAACAACATCCTACCAAGGGGGACCACCTTATAATTTGGTTTGCCGATAAAAATATCTGCAAAGAGAAATTTCTTTTAAACGTGTACATTTTACAGACCATCCTGCAATACATGTTTGTCTTATTTTAGTGGGAGGGGTAATATAAATTCGGCATAAACACGCCGAGATTGCTAAACAGATTATTCTTTTGAATTTGTCATAGGCCTATTTCGTGCATTGATAATAGGCTAGGCCTAGCGTTGTAGTATAATAAAATAGGATATAGGCTTACTTTATTTATTCCATGGGGGAAATTATTTAAGTTGTCAGTAAGATGCACAAATATTGTCATATTTGTTATGAAGGGTACTACGACAGTGTTAAGTGAAAATCAGTTTAGCTACCAACGATTTGAGGTATTTTTCTTATTATTAATAAAAAAAAAAGCTATGTGGCCACTAGGGGGCAGCAGCCACCCGTGTCAAACCCGATCTACTAACATTACAGCCAGAAATTAGACATATGTGCATATAATACCCTACTAACAACTAATATTAAAACTTGGCTAGAAGCTTTGTAACGGAAAGGATGTAATCTCTGTCGCTGATGCATTATGTTTGTATATAAGCTGAATGGTTTAAACGTGTGGCGATTACCACCTCTAGCGTTCCCCCTTTTTGGGTCTCCTGCAATATTAATGAAATTCGGGTAACGCTGAGACCACGAATGAACGCGTTTCTGAGGCTATAAATTGTGTCACGGCTCTTCTAAATAAGTAAATGTCATTGCTAACAATGCATCAGCACACATCATCCACGCACGCAAAGTATTCCTGAGAGCTCATGAGGACTCAGCAGTTTTGTGCCCTACTTCTGCATACAGGGGGCGCTTTTCCATTAGTCCCTACTGCGCAAGCGCAGAGTGGAATCATAAAATTAGGCTATTGACCAACGTTGCTACGACCTAAATGGCTCCATTAGGTCAATAGTGTATCAAGGACGACTAATTGGACGGTTGGCGCGGGGGGGGTATCCAGTCCTTGTCTTAATTTCAGCCCAGATGATGCTGATTAATGAGCCGCAATTAAATTCTTTATTGCATGCTCACAATAATTTGATACCATCTTGATATTTTTGAAGGAGAACGAGTTTATTTGTATCCAAAAGAGTCCCAAAAAGGTTTCTTTGTCTCCTATAATGTATTTAACTGTTTATATTATGTAACAGCTCACTACCCCCTGGCCAGTTCAACAAACAAATGACTGGTTTACTTCGATTAAACCGAATAATGTTTCGTACGGCTGCTCGGGGCACTAACAGTCAAATCAAGTTAAGCTAACGCATTTTAATTTATACTTGTACCAAAGTGCCTTTAATGCACATTAAAGGATCTGCTGCTTTAAAGTATTTTCAGATGCGGCATTCGGGTTACCGTTTCACAACAAGTCAATCAGACGTCATTAATTAGGGGCCTGTTTGGACCAGCAATCAGAACTCATGCTGGCCTCGGGATGGGGGGAGCAGGGATGGATGGAAAAGAGTGGAAATTACTGAAACTGCACTCTGTAGTGTGGGGGGGGGACAGCCTCAGTGCTACCCACGGTGAGTCACCCCAGTGCAGCAGTATAAAACTAATGTGAAACGCACATTAGGTGACAGGGAGTCTAACTCGAGACACTGATTCATCGTGATGGCTTAGTCATCGGGCCGGCTCGGGATGATAGAAACACCGGGACGTTAGGGCGATTTTGAGGAATAGCCGCTGTCCCGCTTGTGCCCCCTGGTGTGCACACGCCTTTCATGTGGCAGCACGTGAAACACGCTATCACAGTTATTATGACACATGTCACCCTGGCTGCGCACGTGCCTGCATTCCGCGACCGCACGTATTAAACACATGCGCTGCATGCGCGAAATATATAATATCGCCACATGGTGGCGCTGCTACTGCAACTCAACCACAAAGTGAATTTCACCTTATTTTAAAGAGATTTGTGTGTGTGTGTGTTTTAAAGGCTTCCTACGCGATAATACACATAGATACTGCGTTTCTTTTTGTAAGGAGCATTTGCGTGCATCAGTGGTGTCATTGAAACCACCCGGTGCTGAAAAACAACCAGTAAAAGCGCCGGAGAGGAATCCCACATTACGGACAGAGAGCGGCAAGGCTTTCGAGAAAATGGGCTGGGGGGCGCAAATGAAAGGCGCGAGGGGTGTCTGTGGGTGGCTGATGGAGGGAGAGGTGCCTGGAAGCTCAGGTAGGGGGGGTGTAATGGGGGGTTGGCGGATGCATGTTCCCCAGCATCTAATGCAGTGCCCCCATAACCCCACCGACAAATGCACGCCTGATTTGACCTTTAATGTGTCCAGATCAATGTGACCAGCTTTTCAGTCTGCTAATCCAGCACCGGGTGGGAGGGCAATCAATGCATTTCTATGGGACATAAGAGAACATACCCCTTGTCCAGTTGGAACCTGATGAGAAGTGCATCATGAGACCATGCAGGACAGGTCAGACCGCCGTGTCCTGAAAAAATCAGCACTCTGCAGTTTTACACATCGTCACAAAGCAGTACGATTCGATCAGTTTTCAGTGTGCACTGAACCATTAAAAAGAAGCATTTTAGGTAGAATACCAGGGTAGTGGAGTCTAAACTTAAAAGGGATTTCTTTCACGGATTTATTAAAAGCGGCAGGATTTTGTGTTTAATAGAAGTCTAGAGGGATCGTTATGATCATCATAACCGAAAGGGCTGCTAATTGCCCGTTAATTGCTGTGCCGCTACGTCGCCTCACAACTTTTTAAATGACTTAACAGAGAGATTCTCCCAAGGTGACTCATGAGTGGCATGGCGGCTGATGGTGAAGGGGGGTGTCAGCTCGTGTGTGACACAGGCTGGCTGACAGGCGACTGATCCCTTAGCCTTATGTGACACCCCGTGCCCCTCCCACCTGCAGCTCCACAGGAAGAGGGAGAGAGAGGGAGAAATGGATCTCTTATTGAAGCTTTTTAAGAAACAATTACTGCGCTACATCCATCTCCATTAAGGGGACAGGCGGGAGGCTCACCCAGCCTGCAAGGCTCCAGTTTCCCCATGAGTTATTTTTTCAGGTGGGCCAAGGACCAGGACAGGGAGAGGGCGGGGTCTGAAAAGCGGTGACGTGGGGGCGGGGCATAATTGGAGGCTGTCACACATAATCATCAGCTCACTTCCGGTGTGTGGCATGATAGGGGCGGGGTTCCGAGTTCTGCTAAAAGAGAGCTCGTAACTCCTGCCTTTTGCTCGCAATTTGGCTAATTTACTAAAGGATCCCGGAGACAGTTTTCTCATTTAGACAAATTAGATGAATGGGTGATGCGAATATTGTGACTGATGCGTCACCCAACATTCAATACGACGGTATCAGATATGGCTGCATTCCTCGGCTTTATCTTAAAATGTAAATTACCAGCTTGGGTTTAATGATCTATCTCTTGGGATATGCAAAGAAATAAATTAATTAAAATGTCTGATGTAACTTGAAGCCAGGTGATATACATAAATAGGTTTCATCCACATTACAGCATACATATATATTATATATACACACACACACACACACACACATGGACTCGCATACCAATCTAAATAGTGACCTTCCATAAATTTCTATGAGAAAAAATCCTAATGCCAATCACGACACCCTTAACCCAAACCCAGCCCTAACCTTAACCATAACTAACCAACCCAAACACAAGACTTTTGGCATTTTTAGTTTTTTAATTGCATTCAACGATTCTTTATAAAATTTAGATTATCCATATGGGGACCTCAAAAGATGTCCCCAAAAGAGATTTCAGGTTTTACCACACTTTGGGGACATTTTGGTCCCCAAATGTGATCCATGCAAACCCTCATTCATAAACATGATTACAGCCACTGGCTTTTATCCGTCTTCCGTAACTGCTTACCCAGTACAGGACTGCGGTGGGCCTGGGAGTCCTTGGATAGGGTGTCATCCCATTGCTGGGCACAAACACTCACACGTGATAGGCGGATTAGAGAAGCTTATCTACATTACCACTTGTCATTGGACTGCTGAAGGTGGCCCTATCAAGACCCCACACACAGAAATGGGGGTGGGAATCAAACCCATAGCCTGGGCGTGAAGCTTCACAGGGCTATCCATAGAGCCAGGGGCAGGTTTGTCGCTTCAACTGCAATACCACCCCCCCCCAAGTGTAGTGACAGTGTGTGGCCAACAGGGGGCGCCATGTGTGGTTTGAGTGTGGGTGAGCACCGTCGCCTCACTGAGCGACTGCGCTGGGCGTGTTACCCAAATATTTGTGAAGATTGGGAGCTGTCTGCCAAACAGCTCCCCAGTAACGGACAGGAGGCACACACGGAACGAGACAGGATAGAAGGCACCGGGAACTTTGAAGAGCCGCGACAGGGTGGCAGCTATCATCGGAGTGCGGATGATTAATCCACGCTCGGCCGTGCTGTCTTTCCTTTGTTTGTATGCTTCCCGCATCAATCACGCGGGATGACGAGGCCGGCCATCCTGCCTTCCGTCATCCATAAACCGCTACTTAACCCATGGCTCGTTCCACATAAACATTCTGCTGCGTGTGTGCGTGTCATCTGTGTGATGAAATGATCATATTCTATTCGGCCGCGAAATACATCATCATAAAATGCGACCGAAATGGCCTCTTTGTGATCCTAGGCCTAATGCGTCGAGGAAATTGACCTGCTCTCAGGTTAAGTAATAACAGATAATGTATAATTTTATTAGACGGAGAGAGCTTGCCAGGGAAGAGACAAGGTGACCCCTGAGTTTCTTCGTCCATTTTCATAATAACCTTTATTGCCGTTTCAGGTATTAGTTACGGGAGGCTGTAATAGTTAGCTAGAGAGCCTAATATTTTTGTACCTGACAGGGCTTGTCGTGTTGGTTAACAGTGACATGCAGACTGAACTTTAAGTCTGGCAAACCCTGCAGTGTTTGTCTTTAAGCTTGGCAGTGCCTTATAATATCAGCTTTGAGACAAGCAGGCCCTTACATATTACTGGCACTGCCTACGAAATGAGCTGCAATGCTGGCAGATCCTTCAGTAGTAGTTTTAAAATGGGCAAGTCTGGCGATGTTGGCTTTAAAACTGGCAGCGTCTCCAGAATTAGCTTTAAGACCGACAGGCGGTACAATTAGCTTTAACAGAAAAATGTTAGCTTTAAGACAAGAAGGCCCAGCAATGTTGACTCTGAGACAGTCGGGCTCTACAATATTAGCTTTAAGAGTGGCAGCCCTTTTGATGTTAGCTTCGAGACTAACCAGTTTTGTGTTATGTCGGGGTGGAGGTGGGCCGGGGTGGGGGGTTGGGGGGGTGTTGTCGCTGTGTTTTTGAAAGCTGTGAATAGAGGAAGCTCCGGACGGAGACGTCTTTATCCAGCTGGTCACAAGGTACACTTTCTGCCCCGCTGACCCGGCCTGGAAGTTTACGGGTCAGTTGCAATGTCAGAGTGTCAGAGTCAGTGCAATTTGTGGGGTCAGGGGTCAATTGAAAAGAAAACCTGAAGTACATCCTCATTTCTCTTTAAAAACCACGGCCGATTTGAAGGGGTTTCCTTACCAGTGGCGGGTGGCTGAGGAAGAGCTGCAACAGCTTCGCCACAGCAAAGGGACACACGTATATTAGCCTCGAACCCCCTGCAGACATGATCAGCAGAATCC
This sequence comes from Petrocephalus zakoni, assembly GCA_026774425.1. NCBI lineage: Eukaryota > Metazoa > Chordata > Actinopteri > Osteoglossiformes > Mormyridae > Petrocephalus > Petrocephalus zakoni. The sequence continues at coordinate 28,439 of JAODKN010000060.1, forward strand.
GGGCCAAAGGCGTGACACCGAAGGTGCTGTTCCAGCGTAGGTGTCTCCCCCCGTCCTCTGACCTTCCCTCCTCTCCCGCAGGAAGCGCGTTTATTAATACCGGCGTATAGATTTCTGAGCCTTGTTTGGAAAAGTCACATGGGAAAAATCTCTAGTGAGCTGAACGGAGAGGATTATCTCTGTAATTATGATGTGCTAGCAGAAGGAGGGCATAAACAAAGACCAGGGATCCCAGTCCATTAGCCGGCCAGTGTTTCCAAAGTTCATTTTCACATTGATCTTCTTGTGGGGGGGGAGGTATCTCTGAATAACCCAACACTGGGAGCTGGGGGAGCTGGACCATACTACTCGATCAGTGACCGATATTGAGACACACAGGCACCTTGGGGGTAAAATGTGAACGGGGCCCTAGGCCTTGTTGCGCGATCTCCCTCCAACACGAATGTTAAACAGCCGGTAGAGTCACATCTATGACAGCTGCAAGATCCAGTTTAAACTGACAGTCAAATAGCCAGATCTGTTTTTCGAACACGCCCCATGTAAGAAATTCTTCACCGGGACGTGGGTTTCTTTCTATTTGTCAACAGCAAATGGAATTAAAGCCATAAAAATCTAGAGAGTGGCCCCATTGATTGTCTTAATTTGGATGTTTTTTTAAACCTGGACCGGAACCGAACACAAACACTCCCAAAAGCAGCCGCGGGCGGGAGCCGCATGATTTACGACGCTGTCTCCCGGCATCCGGTTCCTGGAAAGTCGCGAGCTGCCCGTCCTGCATCCGCTTTGAGATCCCGGCCCATTTCCCTGATTAAATCCGATAATTGACTCAAAGCAATTCCAGCAGAGGTGACGACTGTGCCTCGCTGCTAATCAGTGATGGCTTTTCTTAATGCAAACCGTAATTTCTCACAGCAGTTATGCCCGCGCTGTCCGCCCTTCGCGATTGGCCGGCTGGTAGGACACGCCCATTTTTGTAGTAGCTGGCTCCTAAATCATGGGAATACCTGAATGAATTCCTATGTAAATACTTACTGAGCATAAATATGGACCCCGGAACTCAAAGCTGGCCAGCACTGGAAGAGGCCCTGCCCAACCCTCCCCCGCAGCCAAATCTCATACCCACAGCCATCTCGCACAGAGAAACAGGCCCCTCTAGCCCCACAGGCTTCAAAGCCTATGTGAGGAGACAGGGACGAGGTAGACTGCCATATACATACACTCACCTAAAGGATTATTAGTAACACCATACTAATATGGTGTTTGACCCCCTTTCGCCTTCAGAACTGCCTTAATTCTACGTGGCATTGATTCAACAANNNNTTGATTAGATAATTGCATTAATGAGAAATTGAACAGGTGTTCCTAATAATCCTTTAGGTGAGTGTATATATACATTGCAAGAGAGCATTCGAAGGCGTCCGTGTGTGAAACATAGGCCAGTATGGATCTATTGTGGCATTCAGGATCCGGGACACAGAAGGGCATATTTGGACTTAGGGTGTGCTCATGCTAGGCCCGATAGCCTCCCCTCTCCCCTGCTGGTCTGTGCTCACATTGTGCTTAATGTTCTGGCCATGACCATGCCTTTGTCATCACCTTGCGACCTTTTGTGCCGAAGAAAACATGGGAGGAAAACTGCTGTCACACAGCAAATGGTCAGGTCCCTTATTTTGTAGCTCATAGCATCGTGTCAGGTGTGTTGACACACGGCCCTCTTATTGACTTACTGAGTATGCAACGCTGCGGTTTTCATTAAATAATGCTGTGCCTATAAGAAGCTTTTACTGAATATCTGGGAGTTTTTGTGTGTTGCACCCAGCTGTTCCTGGATACTCTCGTCAGCCCAGATTTCCAAAGTGATCCCTTTGCCACCGCGTTCCTTAAATGGCCAGTCGCATCAGTGATGTCATATCTGAGTTCCGTGCTTGGGCACAGTTTGGCGATCACACTAGTGTACCGTGCACAAGTCTAACTGAACTGAGCCCAGGCTCACCTATTCGAGCAGACTGGGCCCGGTATGGAGTGATCACACTAATCAAACAAAGTGGACATCGGGGGTAATATGTATTAGGGGACAGGACAGATCGCCTAGTGTGAGTACACCCTTAGCAAAAGAGAAATCCAGGTAAATTCTGGAAGAGCTAGAGGCTATAATATAAAAATTAAGAAAATTTTAACAATTATATCGTTAATTAAAAGCTAGCATGGTGTAAACCGAGCTGGCAAATAATCAACACATGCCAGTAGCAGCATAAATTTTCCAAACTGTGCAGTCCTATTTAAACAAGATCCTAATATTAGCATAGATCTTTGATGTCCAACATTAAAGGCCACTGCAATCATATTTCGGTGATATATTACATTTTAGAGCCCAATTTTGGTATTTACTAGACATAATGCATATGCTTTAATATCACACCCAGAAGCTGTAAACAAAAATCGGATCAAAGCGATATAATTGGACATGAGTGACATTATACCTCACGATGAAGTACTTATTCGCGCCGTTTCATGTTCTTTCCTGAGGACATGCATTGTCATGGAGTAGAAAATTTAGGAGATAAGCGCAGTAATGGGTCGTCAGAGACTCCCCAGCCTCAGCTAAAACCAACTGCAATACATTAATCATGAATCCCATTAGCAAAAGAGGTAATTAACACATGATAAACGCACTTAGCAGACTAAGCATCAAGGGCGATGGCTCTTAGATGTAGTTGTGAATCAATTTTAGTTTCCTCTGTCAGGTACATTTAGGGGTGTTCCTGAAATAATGGCATGAAGAAATTGAAAAAATAGCAATTTGTGTCCAGAGGTTTGTAGAAAGCTTGGATGAATTTAACTCGTAAAATGATCCCATGGCGAGAGGAATGTCTGTGAATGTAACACAGGCTGTGACATCATCTACATTAATACTGGAGTTGGTGAATTTTTTATTTTATTTTATTTTTTTTGGGGGGGGGGGTCTCCACATGCATTTTGCGTGTTTCTCAAACAAAATAATGCCCGGTTACATCACCGCAGTGTCAGGATTCAGGAGCTCTATGGATGCCTCATGCATGGTGTGTTCCACACATGTCCGCTAATCTGCATCAAGACATCCTTTTAAATGTGGCCTTAAGCTGCTAGAAACTCTTGGGGGGGTACTTAATGGATCCTCTTCAAAGCAGGGATGGGGGACAGAAGAGAAGCCCAGTGGTGAGTATACTCACCTAAAAAATTGCAGAACTGCGTATCAGTCAAAGGAGACATACATATATGCAGTTATACAGTATTAGGGCCAGCCCGTCCTGTAGGCAATCCCTCGGGTACCATCTGATTGGGGGGTGCAAATGAGCGAGTTAAAAAAAATCAGAAGAAATAGCTCTGGGTGCATTCCGTGACGTTACATTACGGTTATTTACGCTGTTTTATTTTTCATGTGAGACACATGCGAGCTGGCTAGTCAGCAGCCAGATACTCTGTTACTGAAATGTTTTTAGTATAAATGAATCAAATATATATATATATATATATATATATATATACATATATATATTTTCTGCTGTCCTGGGGGGGGGAATCCCAGCAGAATCTCGCCTAATACGTCAGAACACCCATATATATATATATGTGTGTGTGTGTGTGTGTGTCTCAAAGGAGAGCATGATGGGGGAAAAGACTGATTACATACTTGTGCAAATGACAAGCATCATTTAATAGGAGTTTTATTTGCTTTTTAGGATGACTTATTTTGACTTATTTTGTGGAACTTTGAGATTTATTTTTAATGTAAAGTGCCTTACAAATAAAATGTATTATTATTATTAGCATTAGCATTTCTTTCATATCCTCCTGAGATTCAGGGGGGGAAAAAGTTTTTTTTATACTTCAAATAAATGTTGGGACGGTAAAAAAAAAGTGCACCCCCACGCATGTGACATCATCTCAAACTGTCCTCTTTAAGGGACAATGAGCCTTAACGGAGTGGCATGTTACATATGAGAAGAAATGAGGACCAAAAACGTAACGCCCCCTATAGACAAAAATGGGTCACTGGATCTCAGGTGCACTCCCAGAAAAAAGGGTACCAATTTGTACCTTTGCTTGTCACTGGGGCTGTACCCTAAAGGGTCTTGTACCTTTTAAGATACGTAAATGGACAATGAGGACAATGAGGTTTTGTACCATTGGGGGTACATGTGGTTTGCACCTTGGGGATTCATTTCTGTACCATATAAGGTGCAGTTACCTACAGCTAAGGGTACAATTGGCAGACCCTTGAGGGTAGAGCCCCAGTGACAAGCAAAGGTACAAAGTGGTACTCTATTTTCTGAGAGTGTGGACATATCGTTCGGTGCCATCTATCGCAGGATTTCCACACCAGATCTCCCAGGATACAGCGACTCATCTCGGCTTTCGCATGTCAGAGCGTGTAAAACCGGGCATGCTGAGCTGGCCCACGGCAGCGTGGGAACGCCGCGCCCGCATCTGCTCCGCGGCGACACCTACGCCGTTTGCAGAGCTGCCACCACCCCCCCCCAGAGGCCTGGGAACGCTCCCGCGCGCGACTTCATCCCAGCAGCAGGTCGGCCGCGCGGCTGCAGATGGGACTCTGAGCGACATCACTTCCTGTGATACGGGGGGCCCAATACCAACAATGAAAAGGATGATAAAATTAATAAAGAGAAGAGGAGGGGGAGGGGGCATTATATATGGCTGTTACAGCTGTGAACGATTACTACAAAGGCCCCGAAACGGGGATTGAAAACTGTCAGCGGCGAAATTTATACTCGTGCCACCTGGTCTCAGAAACGGCGCGTAATCAAAACCAAAAGCCGATGCAAATTCCCAGCCACTTATCAGATTGAAATCAATGGACCGAGCTGGGTTGCGAAGACAGATAAAATGAAAAACCGCCCGTAAAGACTCCCGTCTGACCTCTGGCGGGTCAGAGAACACGGAGGCAAACCCTCCCCGGTGGTCCGTCGCCCCCCCCCCACCCGGGGGGGAATCAGAGTGAAGGAGCCAAGAGCCAAAGACACTTAGTGAGTGGGGAGGGTGGGATTTTTCCCCCGTGGGATTTCGCACAAGGATCTCAATCCAATCAATAACACGAGCCCCCCCCCCCACGCCCCCGTGGTTTGTGTTTGTGAGCCAGAGACTGAGGCAAAGCCAGTGAAGCACAGTGTCGGGAATAATTAATTTGGTTAACGTTAAACAGATGATTCACGAAAATTTTACGTCTATTGTATTTTTTTTATTATCATCATCATAGAAATTTGTGAAATTTTGTTCTACATGGAAAAGAGGTGAAAAAAAAACATGGACACAGTTTTAGTGGCTCGGTTGCGCCCAACCCTTAGATCCTCTCAAAAGGAACAAATGTCCCTCATGTTGAGGGACTGTTAAATTACTTATTTGTAGGTTGGGGGGGTGATGCTGTAATATCCCTCCCCCAGTATCCTTGCACACACATTCTCAGATCTCAGGACCAAAAGGTTGCATAGGATAAGAATGTTTCTTCGGGAAGCCACATTGGATTATGGCTGAGCCCCTCAATCAGGGCCCTCTCAAAAGCTTCGGTCCCATCTATTCCCCAGACACACCACTCCTTCTGTCCCTTAATCCTCATAATCAGCAAACTCACCACTGACTATCACAATGACCAGCCAGGAAATCCTGAACAAAAACGAAACAACCAAAATAGCCCCCCCTTCCCCCACGGAAAAAAATGATTCCCTTTATATTGCTACCTTGCCTTGGCAGCAAGCCGCAGTCAAAGTCCGTCTGCGGCCTCCTGCGGAGCGAGTCGCCAGCTCTGGTTTCTCCCGTGTGCTTCCCCTTACACTTTGCTAACATGGAGCTGTCTGCCTTGCATTGGTAGACAAACGTCACTCTTCTGCAGAAGTAGCCATCTTCCCATGTACTCCCAGGGTTCCTTAATGATCGTGTTCGCGGTGGAGTCCCTGGGGATGAGTGGGTGTGTCCCAAAGCGGCCAATCTCTGCAGGTTAGTGTTAGTAAAAGCGAATGAGTGCCAAATACAACATGTGATAAACCCAAACTATGGAACTGAGCCCACTGCTCAAATTGAGGGGGTTCTAGATGGTCCTGACCATATAAATGCAAGAACCTCCCGTAAGAGAAAAAATATGATTTAGTTTGGGGGGGGGGGGGGGGGGGGGGGGGGGGGGGGGGGGGGGGGGGGGGGGGGGGGGGG
>JAODKN010000060.1:38291-57152 GCA_026774425.1 Petrocephalus zakoni
CCCCCCCACCCCCCCCTGTTCGGCGTCCGTTGCGGGGGGCGGCCCGGGGGGGGCGGGGGCCGGCGGGGGGCGGGGGGGGGGGGGCGGGGCCGGGGCATCGGGCAGAGGACTCGTATTGGCCGTGTGGGGATGCAGCTTTGACCTCATATCAGCGTGCGCGTCTCTCCTCTCGGTACAGTTAGACAGCGCACGCACACGCGGTGCTGCAACCTGCGCCCTGCCCCGCGCCGGAACGCCGCGGCTGAATAAGCTCGCTCTTAGGCTTGCTGAAACATTACTGCAACTCGGGACAGGGGATGAAGGATCGCGCATGGATAACGTGACAGCTTGATACGAATTATTTGACATTCTCGGAAGTCATTAATACATGCACATACCGTATCTTGATATAAACAAGCTATCCAGTTTTCAGATTTTCGTTTTTTATACGTCGGTTTTGAGCTGTCCAAATATACAGATAATCGGAAGATGGGAACCTTGATGATGATAGTATTGCTGGGGACGGTGAGTATCAACATGAGTGACTGGTAAATTATTTTATTTTATCCTGCCTGTCCGCTCGGACCTCTATTGTGTGTTTTATCGGTGCTGGGGGAATGAATAGAATAAATGAATACATTTCCAGGGTTTCCCGATCTGCGCCGCGTCATGTTTCTGGTGGGATTAGTCTGCTGACTTTACTTAACGCAGCGTTTACTGACAGCGATTGTATCCGAGCGCTGCGAGCCTTGCCGGGGTTCCAGTGCACTTTCCCCTCTGTACATTATTATTACTACATTGTTTTCACGTGCTTTAAACGTGCTATTTCTCTGAGAGCCTGGCGCAGCCGCGATCATTAAGTTATTCGCGTATAGATACGTGAAAGTGAACGGAGCAGGTGCCGCGCGCAGGTCGGGGTTAAAGGTTAGGTCAGAAAGTAGTTTTCCATTTACATTTTTTTTTAAAAGTGTTAATAGCGATGATGCAATTTTACAGCAGTACTTGTTACCCCGGATATATGTATTTTTATTAAATGTAACATAGAAGTGGGAAGCGGACGTGTTTCTGAGACTCGGCGAGCATCACCACAGGACGTATGGCTTAGATATACCATGAAGTAGCCTATAAAAAGTAATTACTGCATCTGCGGACAGGTCCTGGGTAAAAAACGAAAAATCTTACGTTTTAAATGTGAATCTCACGGTAGGTTCTAACTAGGGCAAATAATTCCCAAATTACAAACAACCGCGTATGCTTTGTTGCCTTTTTTATCCGTCATACCCTTCGGCTATTCCTACAGTAACAACTAAAGAATAATAGTTTAATGCTTCCGCTAATTTTTTGTAATGAGGGCACTAGGTGTTGAATACTGGGCGTTTAACAGAAAAAGCGTGAGTTGCCTGTAGTGTAATGCATATGTGTAACGTAATATACGAGCACACAGATGTACGCCTGTAATGATGTTCATGATTCAATAACTTTTTTATTAAATAATAATAATAACAATAAATAACAGGTCTTTCATGTTACTTGGCAATTGTCACAAGGTTCTCAGATTCTCCGATGCCGAGGCTGCCCATTGGGACATTAACACATAAGATTAAATAATCACAGCTGCATACGCGCCACTGGGGTCCAATTAATCCCGTCATAATTTAACAGCTGCAGCGCGGGAACTACCCCCCCGCGGTATGTAACCCGCTTCTCGATATAAACCGTAGGGTATTCAGACCGCAATGTACATCTATGCATAGTGGACAACACAACGTGTTGGATGTGGACATTTAGTTAGTGCCTTAAGTTACAAGGAGCACGGATGTTTTAATTGTATTTATAACAGTTTTATAGTTTATATTATTCCGATGATTTCAGATTACACCCACAACACCGCATCCCACGTTATTGTTTCAGGCATCACCCAGGTCTCCACGAGAAACTTTCCAAAAACAGTTCTATCCCGTATCAGCAAGCATCTATATGAGCATGGGGTCCAACGAGATAAGATCAGGGGAAAAAAACGGGGCAGCAAGCCGTGAATCCGTGTCGCGACAAGACGAGACGCGTTTATTTAACAGGGATTATTTCGCGAGGAGTAGCCCATAAACACCGCTGACAGGTCGAGGTCGGGGTGTCAGACGCGGCCGCGTCTCTGCCTAGAACAGCACTCCAGAAAAGCTGCATATCACCTGTGTGGGGAACCCCGCAGGTAGCCGAAAGCCTGCCACCTGACAACAAAATGCAAAACGATGTACTTAACTTTATTTATCATTGCCGGTTAAGAGCTAGCGTGGGATTTTGAGCGTTGGGGGGCAGCTGACTATAAGTCATGTTCCTTCCTGTGCTGACAGGCGCCGGGTTGCCCGCTAGTAGATTAATCGGTAGCATGCACGAAATAACGCTTAAGGTTTGGGGAAAACAGTGCTTGTTTTTCAATCACGTTAATTTACACGTTACCAGATCAAGTTCTGACTACGCCCTCACCGGCGGCCAAATAACGCATCTAATAATGGGTACGCAGAGGGGCTTTTTTCCTTTGGAAGCTGGTTTGCGCAGATTACCGTAAATGTCGCACGGGGCGCGATCTGCGCATGCAACCATTGCATTTTTCATTGCGGTTTGGTTATAGTACCATTAAAGCTGACCCACTTTTTATCTGGGGGACAATAAAATACAGAGGAACGGTGGTGACGGGGGGAGGGGTAAATCTTGGTTATTTCATTTGTTCCAAGGCTTTGCCTCACTAAAACGCCATTAACTACGAGAAAAACACGAATGTATTATGGTAATATAGTAGGCAAAATGCTTTTGATGGATACCGCAAGTCAGTGTCCATTTGCGCGCTCGGTCAGATGTGCTGAATTTAATGCTCATTCAGTAAACATCCATCCTGAAATATGATTAAACGGTTTTGGGTTTTCATGGCTTTAAGACCCTGTATGAACTGTCCTCTGCAGATGGGCAGGGGAAAAGGTTGAGGATAGGTATTCAGTGCGTGAAATATCGCACGTTTGTGTTCCCGTTGGTCCATGTGTGAGGATATAAAGCCACCTGGGATATAACCCGGAAGGGTAGCGTGGGATGCTGGAATGACGGAATGACGGGGGTTAGGCTGGAGGTACTGGGACCAGATGGCTTGATGGGCTAAAGGGCCATGAACTCCCAGTGAGAAGACGAGATCTCATGAAGGTTAAGTGAGGTACATATCCCAGGGCACGAAAGATGTACGTTACCACTGAGGCTCACGACATTAGCTATGTGGTGATTTATGTCAAGAATGCAGGGTAAAGCCGATTTTTAAAAAAAAAGGTTCAAAAAACTTTTTGTTAGGGTCAAGTGGGAGGAGGACAAGTCCTGACAATGGCCTGATGGGGACTTGCATGGGCTTTCTTTACCCCGAGCTGAGCAGTCAGAGTCGCGCGGTGCCCGTGGAAGGGGGCTCTGTGTTGATTGGGCGGGTGGCAGCTAAGCGGCCCATTGGGAGGTCTGTGGGTGGCCTCGGGATCAGCTTACGGGGTAACGGACGGAAGCACAAACTCGGAGTTCCTAAGCTGCTCCTACGAGGGCTGGGGCTATCACAGGCCTGACCGCAGAGCCTGACCGGTCATCCATTAGCAATTGCAAGGCAGACCGATGTGATCCACTGCTTATGCAAATAGCTGCACACCCCTGTGCCTGGTGCTTAAACATCTGCTTCAGTGTAAAGCAGTGCTTCAGTCCTCAGGGACCCAAGGGGGAGCTGGGAAGGAGCAAAAATGTGGACTGTCTGGGTGGAAGCAAAAATGTGTCTGGAGGTCTTTGAGAACCGGGTTGGGAATCACTGGTCTAGAGACTTCTTTCATTGAAGCTTGAATATTTAAAGATTGTGCTTGGCAATATGGGAATGAAACTTTACAGTAACAGCTTTATTTGTTTAGCAGACACTAAATATCCAAAGCGATGCATATTTTTGAGGGTCATATAGGCTCAGTGGTGACATCATTCTGCCAACTTTGGGATTCAAACCAATGACCTCCTGATCACTGCTATGGCATTCCAACCTGCCCTGCTGCACTCTCAGCACCTACCAGTACCCGACAGCATCGTCGGCGTCACCATCAAGTGCCAGCGCTCTCACACCCCCCCCCCCCTTTGTGTCCTGTGACAGGTGGGGGCGCTAGCGGCAAAGGAGCACTGCGAATCCGGGCAGTACACCGTGAGCGGGGAGTGCTGCATTGCGTGCCCACCTGGGGAGGGCGTGCTGAAGTCCTGCGGAGCCACGCAGACCGTCTGCACCATGTGTTTGGACAGTGAGTACCGGCCTGGGGGATTCCCCCCTGCTTAGGGCGGCTCCCTTCCCAGCATGCCGAGCTCAGAGTCAAGACCTCCTATGTCAGTAACCGTAACCGCACATCCTCGAGATACACGCAGTGTATCATTACCGTAATAACATAAAATCACACCTTCGCGTAACCCGTATTTATTTTTCCAAAAGCCACATAAAGACTTTTGTTCGTGGTATTTTTAAATACACATTTTAAACTATAAAACTATAAATATTTCCCTATATGTTCCCTGCATTTTCCTCCGCATCTGAAAGTGGTCGTGAGGAATTTGGGGATCTGTCAGTTGTCAAAATGCTTCATCATCGGGGCAGATGTGCACCAAACACACACTCACAAGTCTCTCTCTCTCACTCACGCTCCCGCGCACACTTGCTCTCTCTCTCTCTCTTTTCCCTGGGGAAAAATTTCTCAAATGCTTCTTTGCTCCCTGAAGCCTGCAGCTCTGCCTGTCAGCATCATTAAATGTCTGATCATATCTGCTAAGCACAGTCGCTTGTAGAAAAATGGGGCGACGAGGCTTCAGAGGCCACAATGGGTGGGCTTATCGTGTGTCTTCAATTACTGTCTGATGCCATGCGACAGGAACCAATAATGTCACAAATATGAACTTTGGCAGTGATTGACAGCTTGAGATAGCCCCGCCCACAATGGGTGTCAGGGCCCCGAACCCACCACCTTTGTGATCTCACAATCAAGGCATCTATTAACTCGTCCCTGCTGTTAGCTTAACAGTTCACGCCAACAGTATATGTGTTCCACACTTAACAGTATGACGCGGTAAATTATGGATTAAAAAGGAAGATCAGTAAGCACAATTACGGACAATTATTGATGGTCACAGCGACAGGAGTAAATATAATTACCAAAAGCTGAAGTGTCATTGTTCAGGGTTCAAGTGATATGAATACAAAAATATTTGAAGGTAGTCCATGGAAAAAACACACAAAAGGATCTTCTGCTTCACATTCGCCTACCCTGGGAGGTTTTTCTTAATTGAGCTGTTGCTGAGTACATAGAAATCATTTCCAGCAAATTCACCGAGAAATGTCAAAGCACGTCTGCGGTAATAAGAACAGATGTTCCGCTTACACGATATACGGAGACTTATACCTGCGGACAGGGTGCAGTCCGATGATCAACACCCAGGTTACCTAGGAGCCAAACGAAAAACAGCAGGAGCTAGAATCCTTTCTTTTTAAACAAATCCCTTTAAAAAGGAAAAACAATTACAGTGAAATTTTAACTGCTGTCAAAGCCTTGCATATTTATGCAGCTCCTGGCTGTTTTTGAGGTTATTGTGATGTACCTGAGAAGGACGGATGAAGCCGGCTTGCCTAATTATCACGCCGAGTGACACGTTAATGTCACCATTAAATATTAAACTGGATGGCCAGGAGACAACAAAGAAAAGAGCTATTTATGTACTATAGCTTTAAGTGAACTGAATGGTGGCGTAAAGGCCTGCAGAAAGAAGGGCACGGCTCGTTTAGGCTCAGTGTTCTTTAGAGGAGCGGCCTAAGTGATGTCAGCCTGCATCCCGCTCACTGTTTGACAGGAAGGAGGGAATCATGGCTTTCTCCATTACTATTTGCTTATCCCCTAAACTTTCCCCAAATCAGAAACAGCTTGTGCACGTTCACGGCCAAGAAGCCGCGTGGCTTCACGGCTCAGCGGACGCAGGATGAATGCATGCATTGTTCTGCTGACGTGTACGGCGACGACACGCGCGTGGGACGCAGCTCCAATGTCCAGGGCCTTCCGGTACCTGCTGACGTCTGTTGCGGGATTGCATCAGGGTCACAGCGCTGACGGAATGAAGACCTCTCTCTCACTCTCTCTCGCTCTCATTTTCTTGCCCTCCCTCCCATACCTGGCTGCACACACCCATCGAAAAGCCGCATATATGCTTTTTCATCTCATCATAAAACGCCCACTGTGCTTTTATGACGAGCCGATTAAACACGTACCGGAAACCCGCAGATTTTTTGCGAGCACGCCCAGCTCCTCCTAGCCGCTCGCACAAAACTAAGGTGCAGAAAGGAGACCAGCATCTGGAGATGTGAGAACCTGGCAGCAGACTTGGTCAGGAGCCCTCAGATCTACCGAGCGCAGGACACCCCCTTGCAAAGTGCGTTCCGTCAAAACTACAAAAACCCCGCAAGGACTCAAATCAAGATCCATGGCTAACTTCTCAATTTAGTGCTTTTTTTTTTTTAAAAGTAGACCATATGCGGCCGATAAACATAACGCCGTTTAACCACACGGAGCGGCATTTTCACGAGCTGTCTCTTTGCGGTTAGATGTTCCCACATGGGTGATATTTCCATTTTAGTCATTCGGCACATGCTTTTTATCCAAAGTGACATAAAGATGAAGAAGTCCAATCCCTGGAGCAAGTGGGGTTAAGGGTCTTGTTTAAAAACCAGCAGTGCCATCACTCTGCTGACTGGGATTTGAACCACCAACCATCTGATCAGAGATGCGAGGGACCTCACCCAATGAGCTGCACATGCCACATAATTTTCCTAGGACAATGAGGATGTTACGAGAAGTGTTATGAGAAGCCTTCCTCTCAAAGCATCATGAAGGCAGGGGTCCCCCAGGATTTGATTGGCTATCTGCCAGCCAATGGATAACTGACCAGTGGTAAAAAAAACACACTGGGAAATTCCACAGCTTGAATAGGAGATTAAGAAAAAAACTCTATTCAGATAAATAGATTAACTGGCCAACTTAAATTACCCACCTCCCTTTGAGTGCTAGGAATACGGATCAAATGAAGCTAAACACTATTATGTTTTAATAGTGATGATAATGATTCATCTCCAGTGACTGGTCTTTAAAGCCTCATAATTCCACCTCTTCTAAGACAGTCATGGGTCGGTGTGTCTGTATGAGGCAGAGGAAATCCACCATGATCGAAATCCTTGGAAAAGGACGTAGAACACGCTTCTCCAATTCCGACCATATTCAGTTCCAGTCTTTTCGATAAACATATGTTTCAGGTTTAATGCAGTCTTGGCCGGCGTTCAGCGTTCACTGCAAAGTCGTGTTGGCAAGCCGTGACTGTAAACTGGCCTTTTGTTATGGAATAAACCACCACCGTAATTAGTAGAAAAAACAGGAAAGGCTGTATTGCCTAATTTCACTAGCTTGTGATACCAGCCCATCACTAACCCTAGTGATTCATCACCTCAACGCCTCCAAATATGTGTGACCACCCAAAATTATCCGAGCAGCACAGTGTTCTCAGTTGGCTTTATGTTCGTATTAACTGACAAATTAAACCAGGAACATGAGAATATTGGCATTTTATTAAAGTTATCTCCTGGGGTGCTCAAAATTACCTTGGCTTAGTCAGTCAACTAGATGACCAAGTGTGAGTTCCAGCAGCACATGTTAAGCCTTCACTCCGGAAAGGAGCATTTACACGCAAGAAAAGAGCATTTACACGGAAAATCTGTCATGGCAGAGAATACAGCGAGAGCCTCGTCCAAAGTTCAGATCCTGTGGACGCGTGCTTTGGGCTCTGGGAAGACCAGGAACCGTCAAAGGAGTTGAAACACTGTTTAATATCAAAGCACCTTTCAAACAGACATGAGAGCCTCCTACATTAACTAAGACGTGTGGAGATGTCCTTCCGGATCAAGACCCGTTTTTCACACGCTCATCGGGCGGGATCTGGAAGACTGATTTCCCAGGATACATCGGAGGTGAAAACGGATTCGTGAATTAGTCTGGGAGACGAGTGCAGATCATTTTTTGATGTAATCTTTCCATGAAGTACCGTAAAGGGACAGCAAAGCCCAGACTGATGTCTCTGGGATGCGGCATGCAGCAGGAAACTGGGCTGCGCTTTCGTGCTGCGACACGCTCGCATGCCCGGCTACTGCGTGCGCATTTCATGCACGCGCCGGTCAAAGCTGCACCAGGACGGGCCCGTAAGTGTTAAGAGACCTCCGAAGAACACCCTCCCCCCCATCCCAAAGCACTCGGCCCATAATGCGCCGATCTTAAGATGACAGGTGCAGCACGGGGCAGGCCTGATGGATGCATCGACGTGCATTATTGATGCGACGCATTGTGGTGATGGGCTTCGGACATAAATGCACAGGGGCATATTTCTGCAACTGGGTCTGGAGGAGGGTCGAAATGGAGCAACACATTCACGCCGTAGTCCCCCCCCGACATGTGCCCCCGCCACACGTGCTCGCAGTGCGCCGGCGGCCGGCAGTCACGTCCAGGCACGTTAACATGACGCCCACTGCGGAATGCGTCCCGGGCAGTTCTTTCAGGGGAAATATTCAGAGATTCCGGGACGGTCAGGTGACTGCGCGCATCTCACATCTTAACACAGCCCACTTACACGGTGCTGCCTCTGACAGGGCCCATATCTCTTTTGCGGGAGGGGCGATTCCGTGTAAGAGCTGTTTACAACACATCTCCATTTAAAAACAACCCTCCCCCTCGTGCCTCGCAGTTCAGAAGGTGTTAAGTGCACGACGTTTCTGGAGTCAAGGAGCTCCCATCAGCTGAAAAACACACTCCAGTGCCTTACCGCTGCCCGCACCGCTGCCTCGCCCCCCTCTCCTTCTGGGTCTCGTTTCCAGGACGCCCTGCGTACCACAAGCTGATCCATGCTGCGGGATGGTATTTTAGCATCGCATTCCCTTCCTGCGCTGCACCCCCCACTCTCATCCACCAGCAATTCTTATAGAAGAAATACTTCTGCATAATTTAGTATGCTTCCAATTATAACTGAACATTATTCCATAAGAAGAGATCATATCAAAAGGCTTATTCTGCAGCGAGCCGGACAGCGTCCTTTGAAATAGCTTTAGTGTATTATTTATACTGTTTGACTCCTGTTTTCCTTAATACAGCTATAGCCAGGTGCTCCTGGCCTGTTTAAACTGGAAGATATTCCTCTGAAATAGCAGGACGGATGTGCCTGATTCATTTCTTTGTGACTGTCCCTGGGGGTTACAAATTGCTTCAGATTTCTTTCCCATTCTTGGTTGAGTGCTTAAGTACCTCTATTTTCCTAAGTTTTGTAAACCTACATTTTTTGCAGCCTGTTCATCCCACAAAGTAGCTGGATCTGCTGTAAGAGTTTGAGACGGCATATCTAACAGGTTGAAGTCGGACTGGCTCTGCGGGTCACATTCTCACATCCCTGTGATTTAGACGCCCCCCCCACAGAAGGCTGCTGCCACCCTTAAAGTCACAGAAACCCGATTTCAGAAAGACCGCTTGCGCCGCGAATTTATGATGTATTATCATTTACTCAGTCGCCCCCGTTCTGATTTTAACAAGGTGTAATGCTAATTTGGCCAAAGCATTTATGCCGTTTGGATGCGTGTGTAATTCGGCTTTAAACAGAAGCTGTTGTAGGGGTTAATGCACAACAAGCCATGGATTATGTGTTTTTAAATGCACAGCTGCAGACGCGAAGAGCCACCCAACTTGCAGCAGAATGCATTTAAAAACATAATGCGCGGCTTGGAGTGATTTAAGCCAATTACAGCACGGTTACCAAGCATTTGGCTTACACGTTTGTATGTAAAGACATTATTTTCACATTTACAGAACAAAAACACATTTATTAGTAGAAATTGTTTCTTCTGCCAGTGATGAAACATTTCCGTTAATTTTATATTGTGTTCTGCATCTGGAATTTTAAATTGGAATTAAAGATTGTAATCACGTATTGATGTGATTTGTCAGGTTGGCACTAGGGGTGCAGACATTGACCAATCGCATTTGAGCAGTGCAATGCTGTAACTATTTTTTGATGACTGCTGTAAGGGGGTAGGGGTTTTTATGACATTCTGCATCTGCCCGCCAGGCGAGACGTTCTCGGAAAGCTACAGCCTGACCGAGACATGCCAGCCGTGCACAGAGTGCGAGGGCCAGCTGCGCATGCTGACGCCGTGCACGGACACCAACGACGCCATCTGCGGCTGCAACTACGGCTACTACATGAGCGAGCTGACGGGCCGCTGCGAGCCGTGCACCACGTGCCCGCCGGGCCACGGCATGCTGACGCAGTGCGATCACAGCCACGACACCACCTGTGAGGAGTGTCCCGACGACACCTTCTCGGAGACGGAGAGCACGCTGGACCCCTGTCTGCCCTGCACCATCTGCGACAACGAGGAGACGCTCGAGCTATGCAGCACCACGCGTGACACCGTCTGCCAGGAGGGTGAGTCCCCCGGCCGGAACTGGCTTGAACCCAGGACAAAGTCTCAGGCTTGGACCCTAGAATTTCTTTTAAGGTGGGGAGCATAAGCGGGATCATGCAGAGGGACCTGCCTTATCATTAGCCAATCATATGTTTTGAATTGGTGTGTGACAGGGGAGGGGTCACTCTGGGGGCCAATCAGCTTTCTTGTGTCCCCCCTTCCTGTTTACACCCCTGCTTTGACTCAATATTAGCATTTAAAGGCTTCAGAAATGCATGCTCTGTGTCTATCATGGTCTTCCCATCTGTGGAAACCATCATCCTATAGCATCCTTCCGTCCTCCAACAGCTGATCCATTACGGAGATACTGGAGGCCCTGGAGTCTATGCCGAGCAATACAGGGTATCATGCAGGTGGCCCAAACACATCACATTACATTTCATTTATGCAGTACAGCTTAGCCCAAGAAAGACACCACTCAGCCAACCCAGGGATCCGAAGCGACAAACTTCCAATCGCAGGCACAGTGTCCTAAGCCAACCAGCCACACACTATGGGCCATGTAGAGACACCGGTTCACACTGTCAAATGCAGTCTTTGGACTGTAGGACACCCACACATTGCAGCATGTGTGAACACACTGGGAGTGATAAGCTTCGATGTGTCCTATGATGCACAGGTACGCTCACGGCTGTGCTAAGTGCTAAGTGCTGTTATTGGCTGCAGGGCTAGACCCCCCCCCCATACCGCCATACCTTTGGGAGAGAGGTTCGCGTCCGGACTCGCGCGGGGGGTGCGTCCGCGTGGTCCAGCAGGCCTCGCCTTTCCCTGCGGCTTGAGTTCGCCGCAGCTGTTGGTTAGGGGACCACCGGGGATGAGAAGGAAGGGAGGCCAGGGGCCCGGTTCACTTCCTGCTGGCCGCTCGCCTTCACATGCGGGTGCCGGATCTCATGCGTTAGGTGACAGCTGCGGTCCAAACCAAGCGTTCGTCCCTTACAAGTTGTCGGTTTGAATCGGTGCACTTACGCAATAGCGATAAACGCCCAGCCAAGCGCAATCCACAAGGGTGAGACCCACCTGACCCTGGGAGATGAGCTCTGGTCACGAGGGAAGGCCCGGGGTTCTACTGATCCTGTATTATCCATTAACGTGCTTAATAGAGACCCTCGGGGCTGGACTTCTGAAAAGGTCTCCTTTTACCTGTTAAAGGTGGTGATCAACCCCCCCCCCCCCCCAGCTCATCCAATAGCCACAGTGATCGGATTGAGATGCCAGGGGTTGGTGGTCAGAATGTGGCATCTGGCAGGCCTCAGGGCTTACGTCACATGAGGCTGTTCTATGAAACGACAGAGAAAAGATGGTCCACTCGATCCACTCGGTGCCAAGCCTCAGAGGGCTCTGTGAAGTCTTCATATCCGGCAATTAAATTAACTGGAGGTTTCATCCTCCTCGGCCAGTCAAAAGAAGAAAAAAAAAGTGTCCCGTACACTGACAAGGACACAGCGAGGGGCTTGTAATAAACGAGAAACAGGAAGTCGTTTTTCAAATGACGAGATGTAGTGCGAAATCTTCACATAATGTAATTAGGGGGTTTCTGGCAGGCAGGCCCGGCTTCTGGTCCTCCTTCCTCCTAGCCCGGGGCTCTATCTTTCGGGACGGGGGTCAGAGGAGCGAGAGAGTGCCGGCTGGACCGGTGTTTTCACAGCGCCGGGTGTTGAGTTTGAGAAATGAGAGCGTGCCGTCCCTAGGTTAGCAATTTTCCGTTTAATTTGTTCAACAGTCACTGGGAAGGAGACCCGAGGTTTACTCACACTGGTTCCACCAGCTTGAACCCAACACTCCAGATGGTGGGCATATATTTAGGTATATTTATATTTATGGTCTGGCAGTCTTTGCTTTTGGGGCACTGGAGTTGTACACTGTACACTGTCAATCATGAGCGGCCCCAGGTAGCCGGACGGGCATTTTAAGGGGAGGAAAAATTTTAAGAGAGCCGTTTTGAAAGTTGCCAGTGGTCAGTCGTGGGACGGGAACCTACACCGGTGCTTTGAAATGCTTTATCACATGTAAGCAAGTGATGTGGATTACAGTTTAACTGTTTTATAAAGACAGATATGTAGAGGCATGAGGGTATAACAGCAGTGACCTTCCTAGGATTTGAAATCAAGGCTTCTCCTCCCCTTCCACAGTGAGAATACATTTACATTTATTTAGCAGATGCTTTCATTCAATGCAACATATACTTACTGGGGGCAACCAGTTCCTGGAGCAACTGTGGTTAAGGCCCAATGGTAACATCACTGTGCCAACCAATGGGCTTCAAACTAGCGACCTTCTGGTCAGAGGCATGGGATCCTAACCCAGTGAGCCACACGCCCACCCTATTACATGATGCTGCCAGCTCAACGGCCCTGTCTCTTGCGAAAAAACTGGTCTCTGTGGAAACGGCAGCCCCCCCAACGCCCACGTGGAGAGACTGACCTTTCCCCCCCACGCCACCGTGTCTGTGACTCAGTAGGTGGGGGCTTTTTAGTCCGCAAGCTTTGTGGACAGAATCCCCAACGATCAAAGGGCCGCTTCATTCTGCCCTAAAGGCTGAAAGCTGACTAATCCCAAAATGGAGTTTGTGTCATGCCCCCTCTGAAAAAAGGCCCAATCAGCACCACATCTCTTAGCCTCCAGCCTCAAGCTGTGCTTAAATCTCACTTGGGCACCTTCTTGCCCCGTGAAGCCCCTTAATTTTAGCGCCCCTCGTCTTGGGGGGGGGGGGGGGGCACCGTAAACAGAGAGCAGCTGCTAGCTTCCAAATCGGCCCTCAAAGCTCTAGGCACGTGAAATATTTGAAGCTGCGAGCCCCCTCCCCCAGATCTCCATATTTCACGCTATACACTGGGAAAGAAAAAAACATTTGCAGATCTGTTTCTGGGGCTTTTTCCAGAATGCTGCGTCCGTGTGCATCCGCCGTGGCAATGGCCAATCACGTCAGGCCCTCTGCCGGCTCCGCAGGAGGCGTGGCGTCACTCGGGGGCTTATAAGCCCACACTTCCTCTCTTACCTCTGTTGGCCGGATGCATCCGGAAAGGGGGGGTGTGAGTGCCATGCTGAAAGGCACGGGGGGGGAGGACAGGAGGAGAGGCTCTGCGGATGCAGTCACGGGGGGGGGGGTGGTTTTGTGGCAGATCGATTCCCGCTGCGGGGTTTCTGTTACTTCCTGTGACCTCTGGCAGTGGCGGTCATCCCCTCTCAGAGAGGCTGCAACCAGCCCCCCCCCCCAAACCGGGACTTAGGTCAGGGTCCCAGACCATGTCCCCCTGTTACCTTCTTCCGCACTCGAGGTAGCGGGTCTGAGAGGATAGATGCAGCCCAAGTCGTTTCCATGGCAGGTATCCAAGCCAGAATCTTCACCAGGGTTATCTGTCCAGGTACAGATGATACCATAACTACTGCAGCACTGTTTTGCCTCCTTAGTGCGTCGGACACTCTTGTCACGTAGTAACCCCCCCCCCCCCCACCATCCATTTCAGATTTATATTTTTTTATCACACACTTTTATGCAAAGTGATGTACTTAATTTTTCTGAAATGCTACATCCCTGTACCCCACACGCCCAGTGATACCTTGACTGCATGGTCAAGTTCACAAGCTAATTTATGACACCATATTAATAAAGACACAGAGCGACTTGCAGACCCAACTGTCTACGTCAACAACCACTTTGTGTCTCTGTGCTGATGGTGCTGGTCTTTGAGAGGCCCTGTGTTTGAGGTCAGAACCAGGGCCCCAAGACCCACTTTCTAGGATTAGCAGGAACTTGTTGCTGTTCCTGTTCAGATGAGGTGAAAGTCTGAAGAAGGCCAGACCCCAGATTAAAAAAATACAACATCTGTTAAACAACAGACATTTTTTTGGGAGGGGGGTGTTTAGGGTTTCTCACCACGTGCCAAATGTCTGTTTCTCTTTTTGTAGCCAATTAACACTCACGTCGGCCACAGCTGGCACATGCAGAGGCACACGCATGCGCAGACAAATGTGTACACGTGGAGATGCAAGGAGACAGATGTGCACACGCGGAGACACAAGCAGACAGATGTGTACATACTGAGACAGACTTGCACACGCAGACAGATTTGCACATGCAGAGGCACACGCGGAAGCACACGCAGACAGATTTGCACACGTGGAGGCACACGCAGACAGATTTGCACACGCAGAGGCACACGCAGACAGATTTGCACACGCGGAGGCACACGCAGACAGATTTGCACACGCGGAGGCACACGCAGACAGATCTGCACACGCGGAGGCACACACCGACAGATTTGCACACATGGAGCACACGCAGACAAATTTGCACACTCAGAGGCACGGATGATCACGCACTGATGAACATGCTAGCCGTGGCCTGGTTTCTAAAGAAATATGATCATTTTCTGTTTGAAGTTCTGGAACGAAAAATAGTTTTTATGATGAGAAGCCAGTGGGGTAAATGACGCCGCCACACTGAAAGGCCCGTGCTCTGGCCTCTTCGTCAGAACTGTGGTGGGCTTCCCACTTGCCATTTCGGGGGGGGGGGTCCTCTTTATAAGTCCCTTTTCTCTTCGCTGCAGTGTAATTACTCCCGCTAATCAGGGCACATTGTGGTTCCACTTCCGCCCAGGCCCCACCCCCCCACGGGACACAAAGAGCCAGGCTCTGCTCGAGCCGGATGTGGGGGGACGGGGGGGTGGACAGAGAGACAGACAGAGATGCTGGAATAAATGGGATTTTTCTTTCTAATGTACTTCCACCAAACATTAAATATAATATTAGAAACGGGCTGTAATAATTGGGGATCTAGCTGTGCTTCCATGCACAACCACACACGCCGCATGAAAGGGGCCTCTGTGCCACCTTTCACGCGTCACTCCGAAACAAAGGTCCCTTTGCCCGCCGTCGCTTGAGCAACGCCGGGCCACTTCCCGGCCCCGGGGCCCGGCCGACCGCGAGACCTTTACCCCCCCCCACGCCTCGCGCTCTGCCGTTTACAGCTCACTGGGACTTTACAGACCGCAGGGGATCGATTATCTCCCTGCTGTCACTACAAGTGGGGCTGCTCCGGGGGGGGATTTAACGTCGCCACGGGTGATGGGCCGGCACGTGTGTGGCCGGAGCGCTCACGGCGATGGGGGGGGGCGGCGGCTTGGCTTTCTTGGGGGTGTTGGGGGGGCTAGATCTTGGACTGCGATGTCAGCTGATCGTTGGGTCATTCCGGCATGTTGATATGTCATAGTCATTGCAGATTTTCTAAAAAGGGGATTTGAATGAGTAGGGGGGGAGACGGGATTATGTACCTCTAACCGCCCACTGATGTGACATCATCATCAGGAGGGTGTGGCCACGGATGGCAGGATGCATCTGAGCCAGAGAAGGGCCTAAAAGTCATGCCCACTAGACTAGAATTTAGCTATAACATTTTGTGTAAAAAAAAAGCACAGATACAATTCAGGCTTTTATTAATAAAGTTTTAGCGGTTTGCATCAAATTATTATTTGGAGGTCATTTTTTTCATAATTGTCCATCACTGATTTGTTAATGATGCCCGGGTAGAATAAGATATGAGCATCCCCCATTGTTTAATTTAGATTCTTTCATCCCCCCAATAAAAAGACCTTAGTATTCTATTACTATTAAGCTTTGTCGCCCACAGTATAAAACTCTCTCTTATTATTAAGTTGCGCCCTCCCCAGTTCTACAGTCCATGCCTGGGGCTAAGTAGCTTGGCAGCAACACCATCGGCAGACATCCATGAATGGGATTCTGTGGCATCTCCATAAAACAGGAAGCTCAGGAAGATAGTCAGGGATAGTCACTAGGCCCAATGATTTCAGAGCTTAAGTACAGTAGGAGGTATTTTGAGAAACAGGGCTGAAGGCCTTGACATTTTACAGCTGAGATCAGCTGGAAGCCATATCATTATGTTGTCTTCAGCCCTTCATTCTGAGGATAGAGCATAGCTCTGCAGCTTACAAGGTCATTAATTATCATTAATTCCCTGTTAAGAAAATTACTATAAGAGAAGGTGGAAATACCTTGACAAGCTTCTGAACAGCACCAACGGTTCCTCTTCTATTCCGCCTGTTTCTATAGAACCTGGCATCGGGACATTTTCACCCCCGCCAATGTTTCCCAGTGGCCCTGATGTCAGTGGCCCTGAAGACACTGACATCCCCTTGCCCACGGACACCACCACAGTGGGGAACCCCAGTTCTCCTCGGGTCATCCACCATGGCCTGAGCGAGAACCTCATCCCCATCTACTGCTCCATCCTGGCCGCCGTGGTCGTGGGCTTGGTGGCCTTCATCATCTTCAAGAGGTGAGTCTATGAGAGGGCAAGCTTGGCTGGTTAGGGGAGCAAAGACTCGAGAAAAAAAAAATACACAAACCTCCCATGAGTTGACAAGATCTCCCTCGAGATGCAATTTTAGTTTGCAATGTCAAATTATGGTTTTTGAGGGTCAGGATTCAGGACAGTTGAATGACAGCAGTACTCTAGTTGATGTGAGAGAAGACTGCAGTAATTTGCAACTGTGTCCAGGTTACCATGATTTTTTTTTCACTTACGTGGTACTTGGTCCAAAATGTTTGATTACCACCATCCTAATGGACTAGCCAAGCCAAAATCCGCCTTGTTTGATGACGGCCATTTTTCTTCTCCCTGACGACAACGGGAGGCACAGGTGGACCAGCTGCAAGCAGAACAAACAGGCGGCCGGCAACCGCAGCGTGAGCCAGACGGCGTCGGCCGAGGGCGAGAAGCTGCACAGCGACAGTGGCATCTCCGTGGACAGCCAGAGCCTTCAGGAACAGCAGCAGGCCCAGACTCCCAGCCAGGGGCTGCCGCACACAGGTGGGCCGACCCCGAACCGCCGTTATGCCTTTTACAGGCTCCGTCACCTCACAATGCAATGCTGTATGAACCCTCCCCAACTCACCTAACTGACAATGACAGGCAGCAGAACTCTGCATTGAGAGGCGGGGTTGTGTGCTATGGGGCGGAGACTCTATAGCTGCTTTTAGTACAAATAGCTACGGTCCATTTTGGGGGAATTGAGAACATCAGGAAGTACTTTCCCAGCTATTTAGCAGCTGAGGGGTGCATGCTATAAATGCCAAAAATGAGGGTTTCGCTCAGGCTAGGAATCCCGACATGCGTACCCTCAAACCCATTCCTCTTTTGCGCCCGCAGTTGAGTAACCCCCTACCCCTGCTCCCACCTCCTCCTCCTCCTGTGTGCCTTCAGTTGGTCCGTGACCCAGTCTCTCTCTCTCTCTAGTTGGGTGCCCCCCCCCCCATCAGTTAGGGGCAGGGCTAGGAAATCTGCCCCCCGCTTCTTTTTAATCCTAACGATTTGGAGTTCGGCTGGCAGTGATTCAGAATCCTCCTCGTGTGACGGGAACAAGCCCATTCACCCAGCTCCCTGCCATTGTACGCCCCCCCCCCCCTTAACGTCCTACCCCGACGAGCTGCGCAATCTCATTGGACCGCCTTGCCGAAATCCACTGGCTGCCTCCAGGGCCTTGTTAGCAGGTGCTTCGGTGATCAAGCACAAACACGACATGCTCGTGTAAACTGTTTAAACGGGGTTCAGCGGGTGCGTTCGGATGGATGCTTAATGCATTGTTGCCATCTGCTTCTGGAGGTCTCATTTAGCACCTCTGAACATACAAAGAGCAGCCTGCTGATGTTCGAGCACAGTCCCGATCATCTTAAAGATGCCTGCAGGGCATAAACAGGTGTGATAAATCACCCCTTAATGGCTGAAATCATTAGCAGCACACGCTAAAGTATGTGTTTGCAGTAGGTGGCTTGGTGATGTTTTTCAGTGGAAGAATAAACAAGGCAGGGCTTGGCCTCCACGCTTGCCAGATCGTGCGCTCTCTCTGTCGTGTTGCCAGCAGTGCAAGGATGGGCGATCAAAACTAAGAGACTTGTGTCTTATTCCACGCTATTAATGTCATCTTTGGGATACAGCGTCAAGTGGGTTACGGTTAGGGTTAGCGACAGCAAACCTGTCCCCCCCCCAAGCGAGCCCTTAATAGCAAGATCGTGTCTAGTTGTGGTGGGGCACGCCATCTCACGGGACACACATGTGAACACAACAAGGCGAAACAAGTCCTTGCAATTTTGCATTTGCTGAAATTCGCCTCCTGGCTTCATGTGCAACCAGAGAGTGGCCAGCAGTGGCCCCAAAAGTTTACAAATCCTGCTGTTTTGTTGCTTTTCCAGTGGGACAGGGAATCTGCCTACTATACATAGCCTATAAGGTGTAGAAGTCACCTGTATGGTCACAGTATCGACATGCTGGCTTTCTCCACTAGCAAAATGTGGCATCT
>JAODKN010000060.1:57252-72529 GCA_026774425.1 Petrocephalus zakoni
CCTATAAGGTGTAGAAGTCACCTGTATGGTCACAGTATCGACATGCTGGCTTTCTCCACTAGCAAAATGTGGCATCTTCAGGCCTCAGGGTAGCGTGAAAGTGAATTCCTCTGCGTGTCTGGTGACAGAGGTCGGTGCCCCGGGGGCTGGTGGGGGGGGGGGTGTGCTTTCTCCGCAGGATGAACTAAAACAAGCCACTCTGCCCTTATCAATTCCATCGTTATCTTGTTTTTTTCTCTTCAAATCCTGGAAAAAAAAACACCAGAAAAATATTTTCAAAGAGCCTCGAGCAAAAGGGAGAGACATCCACTCACGCCTCACTAAGAACAGCTTAAGGCAGGCCTTGAAGAACCGGTTTGGAGAAGGGCCTTACGGCTGAGTGCCTGCTCCAAATTTGGTGTACCGTGATCTGGGCTGATTCTCACACGATCATAAAGACTAACTTGGCATGACTGCAATTTTATTCCCTACCTTAAAATCCAGACCCGTTTAGGAGATTCTGCTATTAACCTGAAATTTATATGATATATTCATCCAACCACCCGTATCCCATAGCCGCTTATCTAGTACTAGGGTGCCGAGAGCCTGGAACCTCTCCCAGAGGTCCTGAATAATAAAGTGATTCCATAATGAGCTGATGATTCTGTGCAGTTCAGCCATAATGTAGACTCGCTATATGAGACCTTAATATTGATGATGCGTCTGTGCAACCAAGACGAGAAACAGAGGTAAAGCAATCATGTTCTGCAGAGCCTCATTAGAAGGAATATAGTACACACAAACACTATTAAGGTACTAAAAATACTTTTGAAAGAGTATTGTTTGTGCAGCAACTTAGTTATTTCTTTCCACGCAGACACTCGTAGTCCTGTCTCTATTCAATTTTGTAAATGTAAACTTCCGTAAATAAAATGCTATCCCCCAATGCACCACAGAACTCATTCGCTGTATCGACCAATCAGAATCATTGCTTGGCCCTGGCTTTGGATTTTCATTCTCCATGTCCTTCATAGCTTCCACTGTGTAAAATTGCCACGTAAAAAATAAATAAGCTTGAACATGCAGGACAGACATCAGGTCCGGGAACGTCTAAGGCAAAAGCATGTGCTGCCAGTTCGGTCTGGAGGCCGTGAGTGGAATGGAGTGAGACGGCGTGAAACATCACGAGTAACTTTTGTAAAGAGTCTGGCCGGCGTGATTAACGGCGTGCAAACGAGAGAGTGCGCGGCGGCACCGAATCGCCTTTCACGAACCGCTGCATTCTCGCACCGGCTGCCTTGTAGAATGAAAGAAAAAAAACAAAAAACGGGCTTATAAATGAACGAAGGCAGGGCTGGGAATCGCTCCTCTGCTGCATTCCAGTGCCGTTCCCATGGTGGCTCTCAATTGACAACAGATTGGCTCGGTGGGAAACTGCTCGTTTGTCTTCTTGCTTAAGTAATGACTTCAGTCGGGCAGTTGGGGCTCACGGGGCCTATGGATCCATGTGAGTTGGTGTGGGACCCTGTCCCTCCCCCAGCCTCCTCCAAGTTCTTTTGGCTTCTTTTGGTGTCATTTCTAAGGGCCAGTAGACTGATTGTTTATCGGTTTTTGATAGAGTCTCAGGAGGCTGAGACCACGACTTGATTTCGGAAACTTGCCTAATTTGCTTAGGTTAAAAAAAAATTAATTGTGCCAAAATGTGGATGAAGTAGATTACTTGTTTCTGGGGAAAAAAAGGTTTTAACCCCCTCACCCAATTCTACATTTTTGGTTCTCTTTAAGCACCCCTCACCCTAATGACTAAATGATGGGATGTACTGTATGTTTATATGACTAACTTCTGACATCCTCTCTTTTCAGTGGTGATGGTGGACGGGAGCCCCGGCTTTACCCTGCCCCCCCACAAGAGCGAGGAGCTTGAGCAACTCCTGGAGGGTGGTGGAGGTGACGGAACGGACGAGGAGACGGACTGGCGCAGCCTGGCAAACCTCCTCGGCTACCAGGAGGAGCACATTGCCGCCTTCGGCCAGGAGGAGAGGCCAGTGCAGGCCCTGCTCTCCCACTGGGGCGGGATGGACAGCGCCAGTCTAGAGGCCCTGTGTGCCGCCTTGCGCAAGATGGACCGTGGAGACATCGCCCAGGGGCTCAGTCTCCACGACGCAGACCCCTCTGCTACCTCGGCCGTGTGAGACATCATCTTCCCTGGCTTCCAGAAGACGTCCTGTTGATGGAGGACGTAGCTTGACGTCTTATTTTTCTTAAATTCCTGCGAATTGTCTTAAAGACGTGTCGGTGGTTTATCGTGAGCGACTGCTCGTGACTCGCCCACCTGCTCAGAGATCGTGTCCGTTGGCGCCATTTGCAGTCTTCCCTGGACACAACACGGACCTCACCCCCCCACTCACTACCGTAGCATCCACCAGTCACAGTCGGGGCTCTTTCCCGACATTCTTTGCTCTCCCAACTCTACCGTAAGCTTGTCCTCCAAAGAACCCATCTGTGATGACACTCGCATCTACAGTACCTACAAACCCAAATGCCCCTCAACAGCCAGGCTTCCCTCAGAATGGGTCAAACCAAGCCAGCCAACCTTTCAGTTATTCCTCCTGCGCTTTTAGGTGGCCTGTTTTCTTACCACCCCCATTTCACTTATAAGCCCCAACCACTAAAAAAACGCTCCCTTTCCTCAATGGATCCTCCTGATGGACAAATGAATTTTATTGAAAAACTTGTGTGTGTGTCTAGTTGCTGCATCTGATGTTTGTATCTTCTTTTTTTCCGTGGCATAAACCAAAAAGCTCCTCATTAGCCACATTTTGTAAACTGATATATTCTAAGAGGGGCATTAGTAGGTTAGCTGAACCGCTCATGTATAACCACAAAGGCAGGGTTGACGCTATAGTCTACACATGTAGCATTCCAACCACTGTCAGTCATTGCTGTGCCACATTTGATGGTCTCAACTGTCTCTGAGAGATGGGATCTTGGATTGGATCGGATTATGGGATCTTGAGGGATTTTTGAAGGTAAATGCAAATGTCTCCTACTTGTAAACCAGTACTTTTCAGTATTCCTCAGCTTTCCAGGGTTTTATGGGTTGCATATGCAAAACATTGAAGTAAACCATGCTGTGGTAACCAGCTCATCAAGGATGGCTGGATGCCGAGAATGGTTTGTGTCAGCAGAGCAGAAGGACGTTAAGCCTGTGGAGATGTGATTGCTTAATACAAGGTCAGGCGCTAGAGACCACTACTTCTAAAACTGACAAGAGAATGAACCTCAGCACGTCTCAACACATGCGGACACATGTACAACCATAAAAGCCCTGTAGACTCTAAACCGGAAGTATTCCATGAGGATTCCCGTTAGACACACTGAAAATAACAATTTCACTCTTGCAGTGTTACACTTAAACCATTTTTGGGATGTAACAGATGTTGCACGACTACCGAAACAGATAAATCTTAATATTATCTTAACAGACAAGTGGGGCTAGTTTGGTCCCAGGAATACGGTACATGTCTTGCATATTACAGCAAGGAGCATTTCCATTACAGAGTTGTAAGGTTTAGAATAAGAGTATTTTCTGTACACAGGACCGACTTTATAAAGAAAGTGATGTTTATCCTTTATTTATATACGTCAAAAGTATATAAGTCAAATGTACTACACATTTTCACTGTTATCACACTGCGACACTTGCCATAATGCTCAAAAATCAGGTTGGGATCCAGGACTTATTTCTCAGGGTTTGTGGTGTGTTTGTGTGCATGCATGTATGTGCGCGTGTGTTTCGTCGTGCCTGTACAGCGAACCGAGAAGCCGAGAGGGTCAAGGAGACTCCAGATTTGGTACCGCATCAGTTATTGTGCTGACACCGAGGGCAGAGGCACTCTGCCGCAGTGGTCTGCCTGACTCAGACCCATTAGAACAGGCTTGGTGATGTACACATGTATCGGGAGACCACAGCATGCTGACACTGGTGCCCCCTGATGGTGGAAAATGGGTACTGAAGGCAAGATGTTATGGTGAACTGTTGTGAACTGTTCCTTGTGCAGCCTATATACCGGTATGCCGAAATCCACGGCCTCTGTCTTGCCACACTCTGGGACTCCCTGTGTCTATGCGGCGTCAATTTAGTCAATTCCCAGGAATTTTCCCGGGGCTGTGGAGCGGAGTGGATGTACGAAACGACATTCATTGTGAGGAACCCAAACACTGCATGCATGCACCTGTAAATATGGAAATACCCCAAATGAGCTCTTTATTTGGAACCCTGTCTGTCGTGTTTGATTTTATCATGTGTATTACTTTGTTACAGCTTTATTTAGATTACTTTTTAAAATGGCTATTCTACAAGACTGATTAATAGCACTTATTTGTGTAAATACTTATATATTCTGAAGCACATAACGCCTAAACAAGTGCCTGGTGTTTGAGTCAGCTCTTCTCTAGTGTTTTTTTTGTTTGTTTTTTGTTAAGGTACACTTGTTGAAGATGTTGAACACCCTTCCAGTACAATGTTGACCGAGCCATGGCCTTATTGGTGCTCAAGGGTCAGATGCCGACAGTACCTGCCTCCCCCCCATCCCTCTCAGGACGTGTAACAGCAATTGCACATTCCCATAAAAAAACACAGCTTAAATTACCCAGAATCCCCTGTGGCGAGCAGAGGCCTCACTGTTCCGGCCGGCCCACCGCCTCTGTAACTGGTATGGCCATAGCTTACAAACAGCCAAACTCCCTGATGCCTTTCTCCTAGTCTCACTTTGTGCACCGTTTCCCCCGGCAACTGCATCGACTCGTCATCATGACATCTGTTTGGCAGTGTCCTATTACTAGCATTTTTTATCCTCTTGTGTCCATTAATATATATAATTGTTTCGTAAAATGTGTGTCATCGATGGAAAATAGAACATATTTGCTTTTGCCATCTTTTTCCACAGCAGTATTAGTGCTTGAACTCACTGGGCTCCATTCCAGGAGACAGACTGATACAGAGGAAGCAGTTTAGGGATTCACATGGGGAACAGAATGTCAGGTTAGGGCAGAAGGCATCTTCAGGCAAATGGTCTGGTGTCACATGACATAGCTGGATGCAGTTCCATTTGGCAGCATCAAGAATGCTTCTAGCACCTGCTATACAGGAATGTAGAATTCTACTCTACATCCTATGTGACTGTGCTCTTTAGGCCTGTAGCCCTGTGTAAAACATGCCTGTGTGACTGTGCTCTACAGGCCTCTTGCCCTGTGTAAAACATGCCTGTGTGGCTGTGCTCTACAGGCCTGTGTGACTGCGCCCTGCAGGCCTGTAGCCCTGTAAAAAACATGCCTGCGTGACTGTGCCCTGCTGGCCTGTAGACCTGTACAGAACCTACCTGTGTGACTGTCACCTACTGGCCTGTAGTCCTGTATAAAACATGCCTGTGTGACTGTGCTTTACAGACCTGTAGCCCTGTGTAAAACATACCTGTGTGACTTTGCCCTACTGGCCTGTAGCCCTGTGTAAAACAAGTGTGTGTGACTGTGCTCTACAGGCCTGTAGCCCTGTATAAAACATACCTGTGTGACTGTGCCCTACTGGCCCGTAATCCTGTGTAAAACATGCCTGTGTGACTGTGCTCTACAAGCCTGTAGCCCTGTATAAAACATACCTGTGTGACTGTGCCCTATTGGCCTGTAATCCTGTGTAAAACATACCTGTGTGACTGTGCTCTACAGGCCCATAGTGTTGTGTCTATGTGAGTGTATGTATGAGGTTTGTCTTACAGTCCTTCCCCTGAGGACAGTTTGAAGGCATCACTGTGCCACCCCCTTCCCCACTGTTCCTTGTGGAGGGGGGTTCACTGGTATTCAGAGCTCCAGGAATAAAAGATTTGAAAAGAAATGTTCTCTGTACCTAGGAATAATGAATTATGTATTATCCTATTGTAAAAATGACCACAGATCCACAGTTAACCACTGAAAAATTAAAACTTAAAATGACAATGAGTAAAACTGTCTTGTCATCTTGAAACCACATACCTTCTGACAAAACGTCACACCTGGCCTGAGAAAGACCTTGAAAGAAAAAAATTCTCAGCATAACACATGCAGGGCGTGGAGCTGCCCGTCAAATGAGACACGACCATCCCGACATTGTGGAAATTAGAAAAGAAATTAGAAAGGGCTCATGTCTGACCTCAAAATGGTTCACGCTCACCACAGCAGGTGTTAAGGAACCTTGACAAACTTGAAACACTAGAAAGTTTGACCTGCAAAGTTGACTTTGTATTGGTAATTCATCCAGGAAATATTTGTTAGAATGTGGGGTTCTGCATCAAATCCCTGCCCGGGGTGGGGCTTGATGATTCCACACCTTCGATAACAAAATAATGAATGCTTAAACATTTGGCTTGCCGATTTTCTCTTCTGCAGTTAGGCTAGGAAGAAAATTACCCACGGGTAAAAACCCAAGGGAAACCAACGGAAGGAACAAAGAGAGAACAAATATACTTTACTAAGAAACAGAGCAAATGATGGAAAAATGTGAGGATAAAATGCTTATCTGAGATTAATGGAGGCAAATGAGCCTGCTTATATGACGGAAAGGAGGACATTACTAGGGGAAACCAAATGACATTATGCCATTAAAAATTATACCCATTTCAGGAATTCAACACGCCCTTGCAATTGGAAGCCATTTTAAAAGTTTTCGTTATCAAGCAGCCTTCTCAGATTCTGAGGCAGGGTACACTTCTAAATCGACGCCAACAGCAGAGTAGGGCCTATGTGCCTCTGGTTGGAAGGTTGTTGGTTCGAATCCCAGGCTCGACAGAGCAGCCACATCTGTGCTGGACCCATCAGTAAAGGGACTTAACCCCAAAATGCTCCAGGGGCACTGGATAAGCAGCTGAGCCTGCACTCCCACTCCAAGCCTCACTCTCACTTCTTTACGCATGTGTATGTCTTAAACAAGAACATCAGGAAAAAAAACATTCCATACCTGAGGCCTAACACTTAGAATAGAAATGGCTCGAGTTGGGTGTTTCATAGCAACAACATCTTGAATACAGAACACAGAAGATCGGTCCTGTTCCAAATTTTAAGCTATTTTACACTGTGCTTTGGGGACCAAACCACTGCACCGATCGCTTGCCAAGTTGTTGTATAAACAAAATGCTAGCGTATTCTTCTACATTTATATCAGGGGCCTCCTTCGCCTTCTGGTGTGGGGTAGGGGTGGAGGCGTCCAAAATTACAAAAATTTTAACTCCTCAGGGCCACGTAGCATCAGCAAAGAGAGGGGGATATTTCTAGATATATATATGTATTTTTTATAGGGCCTTCCTAAGCAGCCCTGAGCCGTGGAGACTCAGCACGGAGGGCGTAAAAGAGCCAGGAGTGTCGGATGTCCCGAGCTGTGTAACGGGAGACTGACCTCCCTGACGTGGGCCTTTAAGTAACACCTAGACATAAATTTTCCCCACTGTCTTTAATAGCTGAACAGTAAACTTCACAATCTACACGTCAATCTGTTACTAAATCCGTTTCTAGTCAGTTAATGTTAAGCCATTTCAGGCCAACTATGTTGGGGAAGGACAGGATTAAAAAATTTAGCAACTTGTGGATTTACTTGGTTTCTTGTTGCAGGGACAGCATGCACTATTCCTTCGGAGATTAATCAGGAATACTGGCAGATGGGAGAGTCCCCAGATGTGAATTCCAGTGAAGACACTCAGCACCTCATTTGCCCAGTAAAACGAAGGCTGAAATCCAAACAACATTATGGGGAAAGCATATCTCAGATTAATTAGGAGGAAAAGGCAGAGGACGCTTCAGAGGGGCCTTTCTGAAGAGATCTAAAAGAAGAGAGCCCATAATAACCAAAAGAAGAATGGGAGGGGCCACCAACACACCCAACCCAACAGGCTAGGCTGATCGTGCTGGTTCACTTGAAGGTTTCTTGGAAGCCCAAGTGCCATTATTATCCCACGGGGCAGCTGATGCATGCTGTACCTCATTTTAAACAAATCAATGTGGTTAAATACAGAGGGACTCCAACTGGGACTGAATATAGAAACCATTAAACATTGACCGCATGATATTTAGGAAAACCTTCATTACCGAGTCTCAGGTATGCGTGTTCCCTGACGCAAGCTTTCAAAGGTCAGCCAAGGGGTCAGCAAGTCCGTCCGAACCAGCTGGCTTCGGAGGCCGTGTTTAGTCCCCCCGCACCCGGCATCTGAGTGGTCTGGTATGTACACCAGTGGCCAGAATTGTGGAAACGCTTCCGATTTTTAGAGGCTGCAGTACTTTATTCCAATTTATTTAATCGCCCAGAATATGATATTTGTCACATTCTTTGATTGTTTATAAACATTACCATCAGTATTTTTCATGCGTAATGCCAAAGAAGGTGGGTATTTCCACAGTTTTGGCCACTAGTGTAGGACGTAAATTCACCAAAGGTGCCGTGAGCACTTTTATGCAACGATGGGGTTAGGGACTCACTCCACAAACCCCAGTCAAGTAGAACTGAAGCTGGACTGCTAGTCTGAGCAGAATAAGTCCCAGCACACACGCGCACACACGCACACACACTGTAAGGTACATGCCAAAGATCTGTAAAAAATCTAAATGGCTTCAGTGCCCCAGTGTCCCCCCCCCCCAAAAAATAAAGTGTGGTGACAGCCCTGTTCCAGTGGTCAGCCAATCGCCTCACACTGACACCCCCCCCCCCCATCTGGCCATCCAGCTCGATCCGGCCAAGGCCTCTCTTTAAGTGTCATTAATGAGAACCACAGTGCATTACGCAAATGGCTTCAGCGTGCAAAGCAGCACCGTCTCCGGGGAGCTGAGACGCTGTCTGACCGCAGAGGCACGCAAGCGGCATTCGCTAAAATATTATACGTTTGCCGTCTGGTCGATGACAGCCAGGGCACGGGGTGCGAGTGGTCAGCAGGACTAAGGAGCACCGACCCTACATTAATCACACTGCCATTTCATGCCTACGCAATGGATGGCAGATGCAATATGGTCTACAGCTAATTGTTGGATAGGTAACAATATATTCACTGTTCCTATCAGGAGGGAGGAGGTTTTGGGGAGAGGGGCAAGGTCAGGGGACAGGCCTCTATGCACACCTGTAATTAATTATCAAGATTATATAAAATGGATAGAGCGAGCTTGCTTTCTAATGTGCAGCAGTAAGTGCTTTTTAACGAACACGCAGCGGGAAGCTTGTCATTGCACAGTGTCTTTCAGAAAATTCCAGGAAACCCAGAAAAGATCAACACATTTCCGACGACACGACCAGTGCCGCATTACTACGGTCAAAGGCCCCCAGGATATTCGAGGTTCCAGAGAATCCCTACTATGTTCTGCTGTGTCTGGTGTAGTGTTGTTTATGTAGGGAGGGGGAGTTCCCAAAGATAAGATTTAAAAAAAATGTAAAGGGGAACAGTTGCGTGATTGGGATTTTTCAGTCCAGATATGAAAATAGACAAATCGCATCCTATATCGCATCCTGAGTCGGTTCAAACTGTGTTTGAAATTTACATAAACAAGGCTACTCAAAGCCCGTTTTTAGAGGAGGCCCCTGGGCTTCAGGCCGGGTAACCCCGAGCATTAAAGCACCCCGGCACGCGACTCCTCGTCTGACACTTTTCTGAGACTCAGAGCCTGTATTGATGCCCCGGGTGCACAGCAGAGCTACGTCTAGCAGGGTGCTCAGCAAAATAAAGGCAAGGTTATGAAGTCACCAGGGCCTCAGCGTCTGGAAGCAACCCATGTGAGCATGCGAACAAGGGGGTCGGGTGCCGATCCTCGTCCCTGAGCCAACAAACGCCATACAAACACTGCAGTGAGGATCATGGTGTCCAGAGAGAACTCACTAAATCCAAGAGGGTCTCATTAAGCCAGGGTTGGAGATTACCCCCCAAACACACTTCCACCTGTCACAATTTTCTCCAGCCGCCTCCACCCGAATCCTCCTCTCTCCACCTTGAGGATGTAAATAATGCAACCATAGTGTAGTCCCCTTAAAAAGACACAGAACATCAATCACACAGAGAGTTGGGGAGGGGGGGATAAACACCCCCTGGGCATACAGCCAGAAGACAGCTGCCAGCAGGTACATCTCTCTCACCAGCCATCAGCCCCCCCCCCCTCAATCATAAGGAGAGCAGCCCTTTAATGAGCTGCATGAATCGATTTTAAGAATGCATTATTGCCGGAGCTTTCCGCTAAGCCTATTCAATTGAGCAAATTAAGAGTCTCCATCATTCCGTGATCATCTTTTCTGGGCGGGCGTCGCCAACAATAAATCGTCCCTGGCAAAAAGATACATCATTGTTTTCTTTTTAAGGATCGGGAGCACAAGGGTGCTTTTATGTCTTATCAAATAAAAAGCTTTAGATGAAATCATTAACTTTTTACAGCTCGGAAAAAAAAGAAAAAGAATCCGGAGGAAACTTAATCGATGGCCGCGTATGGCGATGCCTAAGGGTGGTACCGTGAGCCAAGCGCCCGAGAAGGAACAGACGAGGAAATACAAGCAAGACCAACTGTGCTTTCCTCTCAGGGTACTCACCTGTTCGCAGGAATTAAAAAAATATATAATCGTAAATTGAGATAAAAGATCTCACTCACGGTATGGGACAGGACTAAACGGAACTGGTGTCTCCCGCGCTTTTTTGACAGGAAAGTACACCCTTGACCTTTTCCGGCAGAGCAGTCAAATAAAATATGTAAAAATAAATTTTTTACGACATGTAGTAATTAGTTTTACTATTCGACTAAAGATTTTTGATTAAATCAAACGCCGCGCTATTTCACGCCGCCATTTACACGAGGGATAATTGCACCCTTAAGTCCCGTTAAGGTCAGCGTCTGGGGTCGCAGCGAACCCCGCGGCCGCGGGCTGTGTGACGGCGCGGGAAACCTGCCGGGATCATTAGCGCCTCGCCGGAGAGCCACCACTTCTCGGGGCGCATCGGTGATTAAAACTTCTGCTGTCACGCGAGGAAACGTGCGATAAAACTTAAGGTTCTGCGCGTTAAATGTAATGAACTATTATCTCTAATACGGCTGCGACTGTGGAGGATGCATGCATTCCGTGTCGGCACCTGGTCCTGACATCAGCTGGACCTTCCACATTTAATCCGGGACTATACACTATTTTACTTTATAAACTGCGAGTGGACTATCTGAACTTCTGGCTTGCTCCCTGGGGGCTTTGGGTGGTGACAATGTAAAGCTTTGAGACTATTTAATATTGTGAAAATGCACCTTATAAATTTGAATTGAACTGAATTGAACTTTGGCTACATTTCTAACATCTGCCAGTCCTCTGCCAATTTCTAACATCTGCCGAACATTGATGAATAAAAAAGTTAGACAGAACTATATTACTAGCTAAACATTTTGGTGGTGATAAATTAAGAATGCGCACCACACACTTTTAAGCAGATCTTATGTTGGGTTTAAATATTTTAAACTTCATTACGTTTAGCTAGCTATTACTGGTGCTTTCAGTGCATGCATACTGACGAACAAAAAAAGATGGACACATCAATATTATCAACTAATAAATTATGAATGCGCAACAGACACAATTTTAAGGAGACTTTGTTTTTTTAAATGTAGCTAGCTATTATTATTATTTTCAGTGCATGGTGTTTGTGCCATGGTGCAACTTCCTGTTATTGTCTATCCAACTGATGCGGACAGGCAAAACTAAATACATTCCTCCCCCAGACTCAGAGCCAATCAGTACGGTTGGCCTGTTTCTGACATCCACCATGACCTGACCTCCACCCTTGACTGACAACGTCCTATGATTGGCTGTTTCGCTCGTTAGCTCTTCGCAGTCATTGGGCGGCATTTCCACTCCTATGTCTGTGGCCTTCAATCTGTTTCCTCAAAACCTGCTAAGCTCTTCAAGATAACTGTGCAGTAGAGAGCGGTAAATAAAAATAAAACAGATTGAATCTGATATCAGGGAGCTTTTCTGACATTCCCAGTGGTCTGCTGCCGGCCTGCTACTCTACTTTATCCCCACAGTTTTTTCCCAAGAGTTCGGCAAATCCGGCTCCTGCTACACGCTTTACTGAAAAGACAGTTCCAGTACATTTATATTAAGGCAGTTATGGATGACTTCTGGAACCTAAATAATTGATTATAGTTTTCTTTAGGCCACAGGTGAATTAACAAAAAAAAAAAAGTTTTTTTTTCCCAATGACGAATGAGTTTTTTGGAATTCTCATTGTTGTTTGAACTAGTCTGAGCAGGCACATCTTGCTGTACTAAATGCCTGCAGAATAGGAACCACATAGATGTATTTTTACGTTTTACTCCACTGTACGTTTGTGTTCCTCACAATTACATCTGTGACCTATGATTCGTACATTCCAAGAATGATTTTTTCCCCGAATTACTCAATTGTTTGTTGAGGGGGCCAAGGAATTGTTTTAAATTTTGGCAAATTGCTGTTGGCAAATTGAGATTCTCTGCTTTTTGATTCCCATTGAAATAAATCGCAATGTCTATAAATCAGTTTATGACCACAAGCCTGTAAAATAGTGATGTATTAAATAAAAATTGAGCTACGTGCATAACTTCTTACAGCATGTTCATAGAGAGAAATAGTTAACAAGCAGGAAATGGCACAAAGCCCTTTTGGGAACTCGAACCAGTAACCTGCAGGATATCAGGCGGAATTCTTAGTCACTACTCGTCCCTGGCTTGGCAAACACTGATGAGGATGATTCAGTACATGCATCAGGGGAAGGGGAGCCAGGCTTCAGCCCAATCTGACAGGCACTGCTGCCCACAGAGCTGACCTTGTAAAAAAAAAAAAAAAAACACATTGTTCTTCTCCAGTAGACCCTGGAGATCAGGAGGCCAGAGTTTGAGGGCCACAGCAAAGAATGGCAGAAAATGCTCGACACCCACCATACTTTTTTTTTTTTTTTTTTTTTTTTTTTAGTTGCTTACTCTGCTTTTACTCATTTTAGTCTTATTTTTGCCTGAGGGAGCCCTTGAGGGAAACCTGAGTAAGGATTTTATTCTTGTAGTCAAGCCTTGCTCTCAGCTCTGCTTGGAGATAAAATGCTCAATAGCCTAAGTATGCCAGCACTGCATCTTAACATACATTAGCGCTCGGAGACGCGGAGGAAGATGATTGCTCGGCACCTTACTGTTAAAAGCAGAGAGAGTCGGCCCTCCGGCCGACTTGTACTTTTTACGCTGAAACAACATCTGCTTTCCCGTATGAGATAGAAGACCACGTGCGGCATTTCAGCCCCTGTGCATCAAAAGCCCGTCCCGGGAAATGCGGCTTCCAGAAGCCATTCCGACTCTGAAGGGGATGCACCCACTTCAGACAAGCCCCCATCCCACTGACACCTCGAGCACCTGCACACCACATGTGGAGAGCATGGGGGGGGAGGGCTTGGGGAGGTGGAAAGGAATCTCCGCACAGCACTGGGAGTGAAGGTAGAGGATCCAGCCCGTCCAGCGGTGACTGAACGGCTTGTGTTGCTTTAATTCCCGGGTGATGTCATTAATTTTTGGCAACGTGGACATCTGGCAGCCTTTAATTTTGGAGGGCTGAATAAAAAAAAATGTGAAAACGGTGACCGCTGCAGAGACGTCCAGGATACAGGAGATGTTTTGGATGCCGCCGGGCGACACGCTGATAGGAAGAACACACTGCGAGACTGTCTTCCTCAGGGGGGCAGTTACATCTGTTACAAACAGTAGCCATTTTCGGATCATTGGTAGGGAGGGGTTTTGTTTTAGCTTGACCCGCTGGTCTTTTCCATTTTCCCTCCTGCTGGATTCAAAATAAAACCCACTGAGAAATGCCCAGCACTGCAGACGCTCATCTCACTGCGGACCGAGTCTCCCGGAAGGCCTATGTTTACGTTCAGGCGCGAGCTGCGGGAGGCAGCTAGCCATTTCATTATAAAGCCCGCCGGCGGCGGAGTGATGGTGGACAAACCGGCACTGCTGGCTGCCAGGAAACTGCCAAAGATGTTTGGTCACATGACCGTGACATCATCTTTTGTGATTCAAATCATAAACTAATTTCAGCTGTTAGCACAGGCATACATTTGCACGCATCTGTATAAGCATTCCTGGGAATATGTGAATTCATTCTGCACAATGTTGTCGTTGGATTCTCTAGTCAATGTAGCTGTTAAGTTAAACAGGCAGAGGGAGAATGTTATGTACGAAGCGCGTTTTCCACACTGCGGCATCAGACAGTTTTTTGCGAGCTGAAACCCGGACCACCATTTTCAGCGCTGAACGCCACTTTGATCTGAACATGAAACGCACGTTTGCGGGTTTTATAGAAAAGTAAAATGCTCACATATGATTAAAGGCAATACCTTTGTTTTTATGGGGCACGCCAGCCTTTTTCAGCGGGGGTTGGGGGGGTAAAATACGAGCACGCCACGATGGACGAGAGATCAGAAACGGTCCAAAGTTGAAGATGGGCCGCGACTTATAAACAGCAACAGGACACTGTATTGGCCATTAGTTGCCCTGCCTGCCCCGGCCAGTGACAGGTAACAGGCTGTGCTTGAGTCACCCAGCCGCATTTCTGCACCCCGTCCCTCTGCAGACGGGGGTAGGTTTAGTGTTATTTTCGCCACCCCCCTACCGCGGTTCACATTTACAGTGCGAAGGAGCGACAGACCCCTGCATTCAATTTAGGGACCTCAGAGGCGCTGGCCCTCCCTCCCCCGGTCTCTGTGCTGATCAGAGAAACATTCACTGGCAAAAAACCTTTTTACATAGCTAAACCACATGAATCCAAGAAGCCGGATCAGAACTTTGTTAAAACAGTAACGTCGATTCCAATAGCGACGTTCAAGACTCACAGCAATGTTCTCCACGTAAATTAATTAAGGCTTGTTTCCATTAAAATTAATGTACATATTAATCTAGTTATATGTCTGAGAGGAACATAGTCTATTTGTAGGCACTGATTAACCACGATACATGGCCTTACGATTGCAGAGTAGCACTCGTTCTCTTCCTTGGAAAATAACCTAATTTCATCAGCCAGTCCAATTTAAATCTCGGCTATTTGTTTCAAAGCAACAGACTTTGAGTTGGGAGAGTGAAAGTCATTCGATGGTAGTGTGATCAGCCTTGGTGCCTGTGGTACAGAAGATATCAGCCTCTGGTTTCCATCAATGCATTGCCTCTGCAGGTCTCCAAAATCCTGCAGATCCAAGTTATGTGATGGAGGTTCTCCAGTCAGTCACTTGGCCTAATCGTGTTAGGGGTACCGCTCTCG
>JAODKN010000060.1:84985-100616 GCA_026774425.1 Petrocephalus zakoni
ACAACATAGCATGGAGAAAAATGAGCTAATCACTCACATGCCCTAACGAACGCAGGGAATAAACGAAGGCAACCAAAAAGAATT
The DNA here is from genome assembly GCA_026774425.1 of Petrocephalus zakoni. NCBI lineage: Eukaryota > Metazoa > Chordata > Actinopteri > Osteoglossiformes > Mormyridae > Petrocephalus > Petrocephalus zakoni. The sequence continues at coordinate 85,070 of JAODKN010000060.1, forward strand.
AATGCGATCGGCCTGGCATCTAAAAACAGCCGCTTGTTAACACTGGTAATTTTAGAACTTGAACAGGCAACAAATAACACATTAATTGAGGAACTGCCGTCCTGAATTCAAATTAAAAACAAAAACAGCAGTTGGCTTTTTTTTAAGCTAACTTCCTGCAAACTGCCTCCTCATATGTATTGCCAGAAATGAATCATTTCTGGAAGCGAGCGACTAGCCTTTATTTAAAATCGCTCCCGTTTGACCCCCAGTGACCTCGCCAATATGCTTGGGGTCTTTAATGGGCACTGCCGGTGGTCACGGAAAATGGAAGCTAAAAAGGGGAAGCGAGAGTAAGGAGAAGATTATCCCATGTAGTAACAAGATGCATCCTGGAATCTGAGATCCTCGCTGTCCCGGAACCAAGGTCTAGGACTGTGTCAAGTACATCCTGCAGAATCAAAGTCAATTGTCCTAAGGAAGTATTTCTCTGGATTTTCCAGCTATGCTGTCCAGCAATAAGAGCCAGTTGAATCAACAAAAGGTGGCAATTCCCTCGTCTGAGTTGCAAAAATTTATATGTGACTCAACGAGGCAAATATCACTTGTCAAACAAGACATTAATTTGTCACCTACAGCTGAAGGGGTTAGGGTACTGGTGGGGGGCTAGGTTTTGTTAGAAGAAAGGTCCACCGAGTCAGCCTCCAAATGCCGGTGAGGACAAGTTGGCCTTGAAGCACCCAACAGGGCCTTATTAATATGCCTGCAGGAAAACGTGGAATTTACTACACAAGGCACCTGGCCCTTCTACTGCATTCACAAGCGGCCATAACCTGCAATCCCCACGCCATAGAAAGAGTATGGCCAACAGTCCAGTTCCCCAAGGCAGCGTATCTGCATATTTTTATAGACCATCAGATTTTATAGCACTTTTTTATTTTTATTGCCATCCATACATCTGTTAACATGATGATGACTTTCGTCGTGGGGATGAATATACACTGTCCATAGAGCTGAGCTGTTAGTTCTCGTTTGATTATGGAAAAATGACTCCAAACACACAACGAAGATTTACCATTCAAGATGCTGTGCATAGAGCTAACAGTTTCATTACCTCATAGCCCTGACGAATCTGGATGCCAAAAACTACAGCCTAAGTGTAATTCTAACTATTCCATGCTCATTGTGGAATTCCACTATTAATGACTTATTGTAGCACATTTAGTGCTTACAGTTCTGATGAAGACCATGCAGAAGATCTCATTTTAATTCATGGCATTCTTCAGTTCTGGTGTGGTCATTCTTGACATTACATTTTTTTGAGGGCTGTATATTTATTCACTAAGACATGTGTCCTGCTTGGAGTCACTGGTGGGTCAGAACACCGTTCACTCCTGCCAGTGTGGCAGGGAAAGAAACACAGGATGTGTAGGCTTATCCTCTGGGTCACGTCACAGGTGTCTGGGTCACGTCTTGCCGACACCAATGCAACTCCGGTGCCGGGCTGGTTCTCACCGTTTTGTAGAAGCAGCCAATCATAATATGGGGATGGGGATACTCTACTTCTTTGTGCTCTTCTGCCAAAGAAACTACCTAACGAAGTCGCACTCTGAATCATCCTCAACATGTGTCGTAGAAGACAGGGAGCAGGGTCGTTATGGTAGCAGCGATTTCTATCTTCCACGCAAGACTTTCTCAACGCGGCTCAGTTCACGGACTGCGTCTCGCATAAACAGGTCAGCTAGAGCGCTGTCCTTTTCTGTCGTTTGTTCAGCAGCTAGTTGCTAACTTAGTTACTCAAACAGTTTTTGTTGCTGTTTTGTTTCCTTGGTGAAAATGCACCACCTAAATATATCTCCTACGGGGCCGTACTAGGATTAAATATCAGCCCTGGGCTTTCCCATGTACAGGACAACCACAAATACATACCTGCCACTGTGGGGTTGGGTCCCATACAATGAATTTTGCTGGGGGGGGGGGCTTTGCCAGCCCATGGGGAAAATGCTTGGTATACCAAACAGTCAGATCAGCCACGATCTCTAGAAATTATAGGCTTATAATAAAAATACACTACTGCAAATATAGCTAGTGGGTTGCACTAAAAAACCTTTATTCAAACCACATATACTCAATGGCCACTTCGCTAAGCAGACCGAGCTATTACCAGGCACTACTCACCGCCGCCTCCAGCGCCACGTCAAGGCTTTAGAGTTACATTATACTGACCTGTTCTTTTCGCACTCACTGCCTTGCCCTTCGCTTTAACAAGCACGGGTCAGAGGAGAATGGCGTTTTATTCATTGCGCCATTCGCCGTAAACTTGACAACTTGTAGTGTGTGAAAATTCCAGAAGGGCGGCTGTTTTTCCTTTTTTCTTTTTGGTTGAGATGCTGGAACCTTCGTGTCTGGCACCAAACAATAACACCGCATTCAAAAGCGCTTACATCAGGCATGTTGGCCGTTCTAATGCTTAGCCAGACAATAACTGAAACTGTCTGTGTGCTGTACTGTATATATTCCGTTACTGAGCTGTATGGATTTAGTTGCTGTCACATGATTTACTGTTTGGAGGAACAGGCTGTTTGCATTAACAAGCAAGTTTACCCGTTATAGTGGCCTACCCATTTGCATAGGTAGATATGTATTAAGCCAATACAAGTAACTATAAGATGGCTAATTACTAAAACACAAAACAGTCTAAATCCATCCTAATTCCATACATAAATTTTTTATACCTGATTGTCTTACTCAAGGTTGCAGGGGGGGGGGGGGGGGGACCTTGGAGACTACAGGTGGAAAGCAGGGAATGAGCCAAATGGGGAATTCACTCCAAATGTTTCAGAAATATATAGTTATTATGTTACACATCCCATGACAGAAGCATTGGAATCTGCATAAAATACATGCTTCTTTGATAAAACACCGTCTGGAAAAGCTTGGTTTTAATTAACATGGTTTGTGTTGCCGTCTTGATTCATGAGTTGGGTAAATGATTAGCTTCTGTTGCTACGTTTATGGCACTGAGGAGCTTACAAAGAGGCATCCGTCATCAAGACGAGAGAAGTCAATATGGAGCGTGTGAGCCCACGGGATTCCGCCGTAACGGCTCATCCTCCCCGGACACCTCATTTCGTGTCGGCGTGAGAACTGGGTGTTTATTCCTGCCCTTCAAGGTCGGCGACCTTCTGCACACTAGCTGTTTCGGCTCGAGGGAAGCACCCGGGCTCTTTGCCGTGACTGACAGACGTCTGTAAGCGAACTGTTAGCGGCAGCATCGGCGCCCCTCACGGGGACTGCGCCTAGCGCATTGCGGACCTCCGGCACGTCACGTCATCAACCACCTCTAACGCCTTTGCCTGGTTACACTATATAGAATTTCAATAATATAAACGACGGAGAAGGGTGGGTCAGAAATATTACCATTTCTGTCGTTATCGTGCTGATATTTGACGTCGAATCAAAGTGCATTGGGGTAGAGGTCACATCTGCAGAACATGCCGACTTAGGGGGGCCCGAATTAAACATGCTGTGATCTATAAACTGCACCAGTTAGAAGCTCAGGAAACCGATTCCGTTTGCCGCAGAGAGTATATAAAATGAATCCCTGAGTGGAAAGGCCCAAATAGGGCAGAAAAGCAGCTAATATCCATATAAGAAAGCACTTCTCTCGATTCAAAGAAGGTCAATAAACACACACTGTATCAACAATGTATCCTGCTCCGAGTCAGTGCTACGGTGTTTTGACAGCAGTTCACATGTTTATAGAAATTATGGCTCCCCCAAGTTATCCTAAATGATGGCTTAATATGGGACCAATGAACAGTGCAACACAACTCATAAAGGCCGCCAACGTTAAGAGGCCTCAGTAAGCAAGGAGATGCGGACATGATGCCTATAGCTCAAAATCTATAACTGACCAGCCCGCCCAGCTCACCACTCAGACGGACGGACCCTACGGTGTCCAGAGGAGGACTAGGACAAGCTACACCTTCCCAGCCTCATTCCCAGCAAAGACAACGTCCCAGCCTCACTGCCAGACAAGCACACGATCACACGATGTGCCAGAACTACTCAACGAGAAGCCTCACAGCACGGGGAATCTACATTTATGTTAATGGTTGTGTGCTGGAGGCCATCAAATGCCTCTTTGGCTGGAAAGCCGTCCAGCACACATCGCCTCATTAAAAGCAAATCAATCCTGACAAACTCCAAACAGGAACATTCTCACAGACGGCCAGATAAGGTACGAATCTGAGAAGAATTATGGATCAACTATAACAAGAAAGCTGCAATAAAAATGAAAAATATAATATATCACAGCAAATGCATTCCAAAAGTTATGTTTCTTATTAAACAATAAAAAATAATAATTAAAAAAAAATTTTTGGTTACAAGATAAATATTGGCATTGACAATTCAGAGAATGAAAGACTAGCGGAATGTATTACGCAACCATTAATTTTTTTTTTTAAACTGCATTAAATTGCAAAACAATCTGCCAGTGTAAGCAGCTGTAACTGTGCTGGACCTATTCATATTGTAATTACAATAAAAAGACTTCGGGAAATGAACACCTGAGACTTTTTAAGGTGCCTCAAAGTTTTTGAGAGTACTTGAAGTGAGCACCTGCGCGCGCTGACACATTAGCAGAGCTGCAGTTTTAAGACAGAGGGCAGCGGCCCGTTTAAGCAGACACAGAACAACGTGTATCCCATTTCTCATCGATCTTGTAGGACGGTTGATTATGATGGAGGCGGGGGGGGTTCCCTGCTTCTCACAGCGGGGCCATCAGCAGGCCGGGCACAGCCCGCCGCTCAGTCAGCAACCACGGGGAACGGAGAGGCGAGCCTCACCCAAAAAAGGAATGTGGGCCAAAAAATTCTGGAATCAAGGGCGACACTCATCTACAAACCAAGTGCAGAGGTTTAAACTTTTTGGTCAAACTTTGGAGCAACTCAAAGCTAAATAGTCTTTTCAGTTAAAAAAAAAAAAAACGAATAAAAACACCCCCGAAATTACCACCTGGTTGTACAGACCCCCTTGCCTGCAGTTGCGTGCTAAAGACGGAGCAGAGAGGAACTCAGATGGAGGCCTCCGCGTCCGGGTTGATTAGCATGATGGATGGATGGGGTGCAAACGGTGAAGGACTTTGCTAATTGCTGGTTATGAGTCGCCCGTGTTTTCCGGAAGGCCCCGGGGTGGGGGTAGGGAAGTGGATACTGAGTGCCGTGAGTCCCAATCTTTGAAGCAGGACTGAATCAATCTTTCCCATGGATGAAAAAGCATTCGAGACAAAGCGCTCGGTTCTCTGATTCCTAGGCGTACAGAGAAGGTGGCCCGGGCTCTACTGCCAGGCCATAAATCTTGATCGAATGTTGGATAGATGCAGTTAAATGGAAGGAGCAAAGCTCCCCCATCCCCAAAAATCTTCCTTCACATGCGTTCTTTTAACAGATCATTTTGCCCAAAGTAGCCAACAGGTTAACTACATAAAGATACAGTCAATATAGCCGAATAAAATGACAGAAGTCATAAACTTGGTTCCACTAAGTGGCTTTGCCTCGCAAAGTATGCCAAAGGAGACTAAACTCAGTAACATTCCAACAAAATAATGGATTAAGTTACTAAAGTAACTGAATCCACAGGGCTGTGTTGTACTCGCCAGATAAATAAGTGTACATGTGTGCTGGTATAATCAGTTGGACACGGATTCAGCATATCAGGGCTAAAATCTTGCCTCAAGATGTTTCGATTTTTTTTTTCTCCTCCAAGGGTGGAAAGGAAGCAGAAGTTCTTACTGGGGGGAGGTTGGTCCCATTACCATGGAGATATGATCAAGCAGAGGGGTGGGGAAGATTGCTTGTCCTGATCATCAGCTCCTCTCACAGGGGCCACGTAAGCCAAACTTCGTATTTCAGCTTCTCACATGCTTCGTCGTACTCTCTCATGTGGACTATCAAACTTGCTCACATACTGATAAACTCTCATACATATAATCATACTCTCCGGCAGACACTATCAAACTTTATTACACAATCCATCATACCCCGTGAGTGTGTATATACCGCTAACCAACATTTTCTGTGTGCAAGAGGGAATGATGGCATGTATGAGAAATATGGCTGTATGTAAGAGTTTAATTATGTGAAGGACAGTTTGATAGTGTACAGGAGAAAGTTTGATAGTACACGAGAAGTATGACAGCATGGGAGATGATGAAATATGAGTCTGGGCCGACATGATCTGCCATGGTCTTCAGCATCCTACAAGAAGAAGTGAGAGAGCACTGGGAGCAGCTGAGGCCAACGGTCCGTGTCTACATCTGTAAAAATCTTCCCCCGTCCTTCAAGGGTAACTTTGCAGCACAAAAGGGTCTAGAGGAGAACTCCTTCCAGAATACTCCTCCTGTTCCCAGACAGAGGCCTCCCTAATAACGCCGTCATCAAAGCCGAATTACTCCCTCAGCTCTAACCTTTGACTCGCTGGCAAACGCAACCATTCATCACGATGCCTTTCCCTCTTATTATATTAGCTTGGTGTCGATGCGTTTAGCATCACGCTCCCTGGCACATTCTTTGAGCGTTTGCCTGGTGTGGTTAAGCGCTTTCCAGTCAGACTGAGTGCATGGTCGAGACGCCCAGGACCCCAGACCCCAGAGAACCACAGACGTGTACTGGGTCAAGGATCATAAATTATCATGCCCATCATTTTGTCTGAGCACCCCATGGAGAAACAAATAAGTAAACCATATGCATTCAGCGTCAACATTAATATACATAAGGAGCACTGGAAGACATTAGCTGGGATTACAGAAAAACTGAGTTCATTTTTTTGGCGACTTAAGTCAAGCATGAGAAACAAGACTGAAAACAAGAATCGAGTTTTACCTTGTCTTTTACAGCCTCTCCCACGCCATTGACCCCTGAAAATGGGTTAATGTGAAACCCCATCAATTAGACAGAGCAGCAGTAGACCAATTACGAATTATAGAAACCACATTTGGCTCCATCGGAACAAGTCTTCTTTCATTTTTTTCCCTAGGCAAGAGAATTTTTCAGCAGAGCACATCTCAGCATTTTAGAATTTCTAACCATCCTAAACACTTCCTGGACAGCTGTCAAGGCCTGAAACTGAGACCGATATTTGTAAATGTGAGTGCCGAGCGCTAATGTGTACCACCTGTAGCGTCACGGCGACGGAGATTACCTGTTGCATTTCCTCTTTAACATCGGCATACATATTCGCACTTGTCAAGTTGCCTAACCATTGCCAAATGTGCAAGTGTCAAACAAGTGCGAGTCCCACTCTAAGTAGAGCGCAAACGTTACGCTCTCTCAGGAAGCATTGTTTACAGCCGCGTGCCCTCATGGTTATGAACCTTTTTGAGCCGGACGGAGGCACATAATACCAGCATTAAACAGACATGGGATCTCTTGATTGCAAGGAAAACACAGATATCATAAAAAGGATACATTTAAAGCAAAAACAAAGAAGAATGAAAAACGATATACACAGTAAACAAAACCAACACAATCTACCTACTAGTGTCAGCTACAGTTTATACTGCTCATCGTTTATTTTGACGACAGACACCTGGCGGAGCAAAGCAGTCTAGGAAATGCTTATACTGACCATCCGCAACGTCTTATCGAGAAAGCTGTGGGACAGGGCGACATATCGCACAGCAGCAGCTGGTGATTTGGTGGAGGAATCACCAAATCGGGGTCCTTCCTCGTCCGGTCTGATCATGACACCAAACAAGCCGCATCACTAAGGGAAAACCCGCACACAAAGCTGTAACAGCAGGACGCCGTGTGCGCCGCGTGATCATCGAGTGGCCCGAGACGTCGGGAAGGCCGAGACTTACTCAGCCGTGGCTCAAGGTCACTCGCCACATTTAGACATGTCATTAAGGGGATTCAGAAAGGGTGAAAAGCAAAGCTTTCATCTTCCGGTTTACTTTGAAAAGTGCTGGTGTCTGGAGAGCTGGAGTGTTACCGTATGTCACCCCGACGCTAACCGCACACGCGTTGCCTGTTTATTTGCTGTGTTGTTAAAAATCCGGAGCCTGCGAGCCACATTGTCGGAAACACAAATAAATATTCCCTCTCCCACCCGGTAACTTGAAAAGCTGAAACTATGGCTCGCTGTTACGCTGGGCTTTCGAGAGCAATAGCAGCTGAGGAACAGCTAAGTGGCCCTCTTGGCATGACGACGCTTGTCAATAGCCAACCTTAAGATTTATGACGGCGCACACTATCGGGGAGAGAAATATTTAGGGAAAACAGGCAATGACACATTTACAGCCGCCGTAATTCACACTGATCGCAAAAACAACCGCTCTCGTTAAACTTTACCGGTCCGAACAGAGAAACGACAGAGCGGGCCTAGTTTGCGGAAAAGACGATTTGCGGACATCTAGATAGGCTGCGGCACCACAGGTGGTCCCGCCAGAGATCCGAATGTCGAAGCCCCTGGTGCAAAGGGCAGGTGGGGAGGGTGAAGTGCAAAGCTATAAGCATCCCACTGGAGTTCAGATGGAGCGACCTGCAAATCCCTCCTCAACCACCACAAAGGAGCCATATCCTCCCAAGCTGACCCTAGAGCCTGTTAGCCTTGCTGGGAGATGAGGGTTAGTAAAACACACAGACATTCATCTCCAGCCCCAGACACCATCGCCATGGTATTATATTATTCACCTCTCCTCTAGGGACGCATAAGCACAGAGAGGTAGCCGAAACGGAGGCAAGGCGGGAGGGCAGCACAGCTAAGTACATTCACATGTGAATTTATTACGCCGAATCTGTTAAAGAAAAAGTTTAACAGATTAGATTTTGCATTCCTTCGTATAAACTGTGCACACATGGAACAGCTATATTTGCAATGCTTAGAAGATGCTCTAGGCCTGGCTGATTGTTCAAAATACCATGCAGGGGGAAAAAAAGTTTTTTTTTGGGTGCCAGCCCCTTGAATGCATTCAGGTGCAGCAAAATGACATTTTTTTGGACGCACTACTTGGACAACCGATATATTCATCTACCTCGTGTTCTGCAGCTTACTCTTCCACTTTACGATATTTGAATGGCGCTAAAAAGAATACCTTGAAATACACAGGTCCATACATCATAACAGCGGTTTACACTCCACATAAAAAATGCGAAATGGACTGGATTGTTCCAGGATTCTAGGCCATTCACCCCTCACATGTCACCTGATGATACATATTCTCGATTCCCCTGATTTAAGACTAGAGTCTCTTCCATTGCAGAGTCTAGGCTACCGCCTTCCTGCTTTGATTCTCACACGCTTGGTTGCATGTGGCTCACTGCAGCATATGTAGCTGTATCACAAGCAGATGCGACTTATCGTAGGCAAAAACGGAGACCCCTTTCCCCTGGGGGGGACAGCCAGAGTGTAGGGTTGCCCAGGGTGATTAACCGGGGAGACCCTGGGTGTCTTTGCGGAGTCAGTGGGCAGCCTGGTGAGAAGAGCATTGCCGTCTGGGTCCCTGCAGGGAGGATAAGAAGCTGGTTCTGATGGCTCTCTCTCTGCAGGTGGTCTCGCATCGCTAGGAGTCAGCTGATGGTTAGTATCAGGGGAAGGAAGCGGAGCCCCAAATAAAAGGACATGCACCAAAAACTGCTTACCAACTTCGCAGTCACAAATCTACTGGCGAGTTTTATGGAGGCCAGGCCATGTTGTTACGAAGGAGTTTTCTGATCTAGGGTCGAGTAGAGTTTGTCAGTCACTTTGGGCCCCCCTAGATGTTTAAGAAAACGAAATAGATAGTCAGAAGATCACAGATAGCTAGCTGGTTAGCAAAACATGCTGCTTCAACACTGCCTAAATAAAGAATGCGTTTATTTAATTATTAGCGTGGAGACTGTGATAAATCAGGGGGCAGACATTGGGGGCCACGTAAATGCATGGTTTCAGTGGTGCTAAACACCCCGGCTGTGGCCAGGTACTTTAAGAAACTACACACCTTGGAAATTAACATTTTGCCAGTTCTGAGGCAACTGCTTGTTGCTGGAGGGCTGTGTTTACACTCTCGGGTTACAAGCATCAACAGCGCCCTCTATGGTGGATATCATAACGATCCCACGTTTTGTCCTGTCAAACTTCGTCTGCGTTCTTTTCTATTGCGTGTTTGCTTACCAAACATTCTGGGGCTAAATAAATATCACTAAACTCAGCCAGTTCAGATTCTGGTGTGTTTTTGAAGAAATACGGGTTTAATTGCTGCATTTAGTGCACCACAGAGCTGCCCCTCGCGGGACATCAGCCTTCAACCCTCCGGCCACTTTTTCTTAACGCTTTATATAAGCCGCTCGCTTATTGCTGATGATTTCCAGCAGCCCTAAGCAGCCCCCCCCCTCCCCACGCCCCCGCCTCGCCTCGCCTTGCCTTAAATTAACACAACCGGGACATGCCCGGGGCCTGCCCTGTGGGCTGGATGAGAGGAGTTACCTGGCTCATCGTACACTGCTGCAGGCTAACGAGAAATTCATCAGCAAAAATCACAAAAAAGGCCAGATGTCTACATGAACACAGAGCAACATCGCTCCCTTGTAGGCAATGAAACTAGTAGGAAAAACACGAAAACAAAGCATCCTTTAAGAGGTACAAACAGGTCTTATAAAAGGAAACGCTGATCAATCTCAGGGCAAGTATTGGATTACAGATTCGATTCACCCAAGTGGCCTTTTGCTTTACTCTTTTTCCTTCCCCGTGTTTTTTTTCCTGAGTGCCCTGCGTGTGGCTCCAGTCCCGAGTTATTTTAAGTGCCTGGTCGCTACGCTAAGCTAATAACAGGAACAGACCACACGCACTTGAAAATAGGGGACGAAATTTAATCATGTCTTGAGGAATTATATTGATGGGCCCAATCAATCTGCGGGGGAGGGGGTGTATATCAATAATAGCCCAGAGCCCTCGGCATCCTACCCCCCCCCATCTCAATTAAACGGTCGATTAACCTAAGCTAATTATTTAATGTATTTATAGAACCTAGCCATTTATCTTTTAAAAATAGTTGTTTCCATTTTCATGGTGATCTCCATCATTAGCACCGGTGCTACTGAGGGCGTGGGGCTTTGATGGCAGGAGGTCTCCACTCCATGGTCTTCAGTTTTAGAAGAGGGGGAGGAGAAGTGGAGGACCGCAGCAGGAGGAACGGAGAGAGTCTTCCATACAGAAGAATGAGAAGCAGATCCCCGGACAAGGAAAGCAGCATTCTGCAATTCCATATGGGCAAATCAAGTTCTCTTCAGATGTCTTTGCGCTGTTTCTTCCATCCATGTTCCATACCCATTTGTCCTACGCAGGCCCGCACGGGTCCAAAGCTAATCCCAGAAGATATGGATGAATGGCAGATAATAAGCCAGGATGGGGTGCCGACCCATGGCACATACACCATTCACACCTGTGGACAGTTTGGCATGTTGTTGGATTTTTGGGGGAGAAACCGCAGGAAAACCCACTATGACACGAGGAGAACATGCTCCAGAGTCTCGAACCCTGGTCCCAGAGGAGGTACGACACCATGCCAACAAATTCTTTGGGTTTTGCACATACTGTACAGGGAAATGCCAAGTACCTTGTAATTCTGTCCTGTATTTAATTTTTGGCACTGAAACCCAACTAATTCTGGTATGTTTGCACATACTGGTAATAAAGTGTTCCAAGTTCTAAGATGCACAGTAATTCTAAAGCTTTCGAGCATCATTCAGTCTGACTGCACACTTCATTAATTACTCCATGCCTGTGTGAAGTATCTAGGCTTTTTGTAGCAGCATTAAGATATAGGCTTAATGGGTATCTCACACGTGTTGGGTCCCATTACCGGCTAATGAGCAAATGTTGTTGGGGATTTATGTTAAGTGCTACGTTAGGGTCTCAGGAGGACAATACGTTTAGGACCATGATGGAGGCCAGTGTGGTCAACTGCTGGACATTTATCAGCGTTCACCATACAGATGAAGGAAAGAAAAAATAATAATAACTAGAAACAAAAAAATTCCTGGAGAAATTTTAAGATAATGGATGTAAACCAAAATGAAATTATGGATTAAACTAGGAACTGAAAACTATAACCGGGCGCAGACGTGTCCACTAGTCTTTTGCATCTCTGTGTGGTTCCTGTCTTCCACTTGAGAAATCCCAACCTCATAAACATGCTGGTATAGCTTGATATAGACAAAAAATGTGGCAGTACGCAGAAGCACACAGCGACCAGTAGGTTCACCAATCTATTGTTTGTTTGTTTTTCTCGTGTTCTGTGTTGTGACTGTACGAACCGTGAAGCTACCATTATTCTATTTCACCGTCTGTTTTAACACAATACATGTGCACTGCTCGCATCCCAACAACCAAGGACCGCATTCCGTTGTGCCTGTGCGTAATCATAATAAATGTTGACTTTGACATAGACACGCAGACTCTACGTGTAACTACAGGACACGAAGGATGATTTGTGACCATGCGTTTGGAGAGACCTGCCTCGGGGCCCCTCCTTTCATCAGGTGTTCAGTGATTCAGTGATTGGGGGGGGGCAACTTTCTCTCTTCTTGTTGTCCCTGAAAGGAAATGAATAAAAGTTTAGTACACCCGAGAGTCCCTATTGCCTTACATGCAAGTCCAACAATGCATTTCACTTCAGGACAGGCCCACAATAAAAGAAAAACCCCCACCTACAAGCCAGTTTAAATTATCTAGCCAAACGTTCTCCATCCCACGTATTTCCCTATGTATTAATCATTTATCTACGGCCCACTGCAAACCGCAGGACTATGGGCGGCCAATCTGTTCCATGGAATTTTAGGTAATGTAACAAATCAATCGCACTTACAGAATGTGCCGGAAAGAGACTGAGGAGGAAGAGACTGGTACAGAGGCACGTGTAGCGAAGAATCTTTGTCAGCAACCACTAATCCATCTACTGCAGCACAGAACAGCATAGAACGTGGCCCAATGTTTGTCAGAACATGTCGCTAATATGCTGCTTCAGGCCTATCAGTTATTGTGTGATGGCTGATTGCTGTGGGATGGGCAGATGGATTTATTTTGGTTAGTACGGTTTGTTCGTTTGGCCAGCAAAACTCTCTCTGTATGTTTTAACCGGAGCTCTTAGAATCTGATGAGTTTAGTCTTTTTTTTTTGCAGAACTGCAAAAATCTCAGTTCTCTTTTGTAGGAACTTTGGGCGATAGGCAAACCCTACTACAGTACATCCATCCCGTCTGCAGCCTAGTTTTACAAGCCAAGAGCACATGATAAAACAGGTAGCGTTTACGTTGGATCTTCCAAGTGAAGTGCGCCTGAAAGTGTTTGCATTAATAGGCAGTCGCCGTGCCTCCTTGTCTTCCAGCCTCCTGAGCAGGGAGTCAGCCTCCTGAGCAGGGATTCGGCAGACGGCTTAAGAATCCCAACACTTCTCAACAAACCAAAATATGTCTGTTCAACAGCACAAGTCTTTCACCAATGAGCACTATACAGTGAACTAATGGCTATTAAGCTGTAAAGGGACCCAAGAACGATTAAAGATGACGGGAGCCGTACAGGAAACCAAGGAGCCCTAATCCCATAAGAACCAAGAGGTGCAGAGGCAATAAGGACCCTGCAGGAGGGTCACAAAGTCAACTGTTCTTGGTTATGTGGTATGATGTGGTATGGGGGGGGCGGCCAGAGCAACGTGAATTGGCATCAAACGGGAAATCTAATTAATCCAGGCCTGTGCTGAAACAGGGACAAAACAGGGCTATAAAACCGGCAGGCGGCTAGGGCCGCCGCGTGCGTGAACCGCGGGCCGCCGCGAGGCCGAGCAGAGGTGCGCGGGCGGGCGTCTTGCCGGCTCCCGCGTCTCACGCTGGACGGAGATCAGTGGCGCTGGCGCAGGAGAGTGGGGATGTGGGGGGAGGGGGGTGGGGCGGGCTTGCTGCGAAGATCTGATTGTGCAAGAGAGTCTCCGTCTTTTAACACTTTTCCCCAGGAGGGTAACAAAATCAAGGCAGCAGATCCAGGCGGTTTGCAGGTAATGAGCGCGGCGGCCCTGCCCTCCCTGACACAGAGCTCTTTTCCGAGACGGAGGCTGACAGCAGGCTCTGGCCAGGTGTTTCCTATGGAGTGTAACGTGTAACATCACTTGGCAGACTTTTCATTTCCTCATCTTCTTTTTTCAAGGCAGTTCCCCCTCCTCGTTTTACTCCACGGCTTTCCAGGTTTAGCACATCTGAGGCAGAGCGCACTTATCAAAACTTGATAAAAATCAATAAATTTCAGTATTTCGGACTCGAATAGCTGGGTAGTGCATATTTACGGATGTGTTTCTGGCGCGCAATCACAGGCTCACGATCAAATAAAAATTTTATACGGTCCACATTTAAGCACGTCCTAAAATAACAAAAATATTACTATTACGAAAAACTGTACCACATTGAATCTGTTACTTCAGAATATATATATATATATAATATAATTTTTTTCTTTATACATATTTTTTTTATATATAACTTCTCTAGATAAAAGCATGTACGCGTAGAAGTCAGTTCTTAGATATTGTTTGTATGATACATATTAAATGCAAATTTAGCTCATTATTCAGTTAACATATGCCTTGATTTTTCCCTTTTATCATCAAGGATAATATCGGAAATGCCAAGGAATTCTCCAATCGAATCAGTCAGGCTAACCCCTCCCCATGTTCTTGGAGGACCATTCTCTTCTATAATTCTATGCTCATCAAGAACAAGTCCCATATAAGGACAAATTACTACTACTGATGAGAGGTATACCTCCTATTACCATTACACACTTATAATGGGGGGGCCCTCACTATGGGGAAAAAACAGACATATAAACAGTAATTTGTTCCTGCTGAAAATGAGCCATGTCTTTGTCAGTATAAAAACAAACAAGGTACCGCCTTACACTTTCAACCCCCAGTCCAGCGAGGAAAGCGCACAATGGTGTAAATGCTTCGGCTCGGCCCGCAGTAGATCCCGGCCCCTTAGCTTGTAAATAAGCTCACGTTTCAGTCGCAGATTAATCTGCGTGCCTTCAGCTAAGCGGCGGATGAAAGAGTTAAGGAGCCCCTTTGCCGGGCTGATTTCAGTTTGCGTACAGCCTAGAGGACACACTGCTCCCCCACTGCAATGCAATGAATATCTAAATCTAAATGGTATGTGTTACCGTACTTTGTGATTACCTTGTTGCGCAAAGCAATCTGTCTTTTAAGTAATTATAAAACATAATAAAACCCAGTGCTAGATAAACAAACCAAAAAAGGCCAAAATTAACCAGAGCCATAAGTATGATATAAGCCCCCGCTCTCCATAACCAGTCCAAAGATGCTGAAACTTTTAAGCTGACCAGACATCCTTCATCTCCTCTGCCTCCCCCAGAATGAACTGAAAGTGACAAAGCAATAACGGAATAAACATGACACCCCGCCCCCCCCCCACACCCCACCCCCCCCCCCCGCCGGGCCCCAGGCCGGCCCCCCCTGGAGTGGGGAGAGGAGGGGGGAGGGGACAAGACCACACGGGAAAGAGCGGGAGGGGGTGGTGGGT
>JAODKN010000060.1:117951-132346 GCA_026774425.1 Petrocephalus zakoni
CCTTCACACCCTCTGCCTTCCCGCAGCCGTCACTCAAGTGAGGGAACAGTCCTAGAGCCGTGCCCTCCGTCTGAGGCAGGCCCGCTTTAAGGAAGAAGCGGCTTGCATGCTTTCAAAATATACACCGAGGACAGAGCGGCGGTGAAAAAATAAGCGGTCGTGTCAAAAGTCAAACGTCCAGAGCGCGGGACAATTAAGAGCTGTGAAAATAAAGAAGTTAAGGGCGGCCGGAAATGTGACGGCGAGGTCGCGGCGGTACCAATTGTGTCATTTGTTCAAACGACGACTCGGCCAGGGTGGATTCGTCGGGGGCGGGTAGACTGGAATGTGTGGCACGTGACAGAATTCCACACTACTGGAGGATGAACGGCAAGCTCACGAAGGCAGGATAAAGGGTGATAGGATAGGAGCGTGATAGGAGTGGGGGCTGGGGGGGCAGCGATCTGTTTGGGTTGGCATTGCCCACCCATAGCCATGTCTCTGTGTTTCTACCAGTCCTGTACCTGTGCTGTACCTGTCCTGTATCTGTGCTGTACCTGTGCTGTACCTGTCCTGTATCTGTCCTGTACCTGTCCTGTATCTGTCCTGTACCAGTGCTGTACCTGTCCTGTATCTGTCCTGTATCTGTGCTGTACCTGTCCTGTATCTGTGCTGTACCTGTGCTGTACCTGTCCTGTACCAGTGCTGTACCTGTCCTGTACCTGTGCTGTACCTGTGCTGTATTTTTCCTGTATCTGTGCTGTACCTGTCCTGTGTCTGTGCTGTACATGTCCTGTGTCTCTGCTGTACCTGTCCTGTCATACAGTTGTTCTCAGCTCAGCTAAAATCTCCACAATAAGCACAACACTGAGTTCTGCATGTCTCCTATAAAAAGGTCTTTCCTGAACTTCACTCTAAGAATGTCTTCACTCCTACAGGATAACCAGCCCCACATCCTGACTGCCAGTTGACCACTGGCAACCCGAGCTGTCCACATTCTCAACAAGACTAGGACAGTTTATTTGTACAGCACTTTCTATACACAGAGGCCATTCAGAATGAATGTGGCAGAACACATCTCAATTACATCACAATTTAAACAGCAAATTAAAGGTGAAATAAACTCTGGAAGCAGTACAAATAAATTTCATAAAATTACAAGAACATTTAAGAGAAAATTGCAGTGCTTACGTGGAGAAACTATCCTGCCCTGGGAGTTCCCTTTGCCCACTTTAAGGTAGCGTGGCAGCTAAATGTTGCCTCAACACGGTCAGTAAATGTGCTGCTTGTTCTCACTTCACTATTGCACATCTGCTGGCTGAGCGTTATTAGTGTTTTTTTGTAAGGGGCGTGGCTGAACACACAGCCAATAAAACACCAGGAATCAAACCCCAGGTGGGGCCCAGCTACTCCACCTTTTATCTACAATGACCACTCCAGCAGTTCCCCTCTTCTCCTTCTGCACATTTTAATTTCCCCATCAAACTTCTTAATGACTCTTCATCAATGAACCATTAGAAGCGATTGTCTGGTGATAGATTAGGTCCCCTCATACAATAGATTGACCACGAACACAGTGACTACTTCCTGCCAGCCATAGTATTCTTTGTCATTTTGTAATGCATCACATAAAAAAATTAATAAAACTGCACAATTTAACAAATTATGTCTTTTGATGGACGTGATACAGCAAGTATTACACAATATTCTATAAAATGCAGATTTGTAATTTGCATATCACACTAAGGACATATGCGCCCTCTTGTGGTAACTCAAGGTCCTCAACCATTACAAGACATCAGAATTTAAAAAATAATAGTAAAAAAAAACTACTCTGGAACACTTAGGCACCAATACCAACCACTGTAGCCCCCCATACTTTTCATTTCCATGCTGAAATAATGTCAAGTCACTCTGTATTAAATATAAACACTATTTAGAGCCTAATTTCGGAGTGCAAGTGTAGTAAGTCACCAGGGGGCGCCCTTACCTTACGCATCTCTCTGGTTAGGGGGCATTAATGCACGGGCGTTCCTAGGCTATAGCCTACAGCACTAGTAAAATTAGGGGCCCCGGTCCACCTCGTGAAAATGTTAGTTTTACCGCCGGCATCCTCCAGATTATTAACTTTGTACCATTTTAACTGCAGTTGCTGTTGTGAAGTGGTAGAAGCCCCTCAATTAATTCAATTGCATTAAACAGCAAAACACAACAGCTGCGGATTCCAAGAAACGCCAGAACAAACACTAACAAACTCCTGCGATGGAGAATGACTGGATCAAACATGGTAGAAAATAGAAAATGAAACCACAGTTGCTTTCTTTTCCCCGTGAGAAAGATATTTCATCTTTGCAGTAAGCAAGAGCGGAGTGGATTTCATCTGGAAATCTCTGGACCATTTGAAGAATCCTCAATCCCTTCCCCCAGAGACCATGCTGACTCACCAGCGTCCAAGTTGATGGGGATTTTACCATCTGATCCAGAAAGCATTGCAGAAATGTTTACGTTGAATTCATAGGACATCAGACGCTTATTTTTGTTTCAAATCTGCATAAACATATCACACACTATGCAACAAAAAATAAGACAAATACTGAACGAAGTCAGCAATCGCTCATTACCCATTTTGTTAGCAACATAACTGAATTGTGTTGCTCATATACCCCAACGCAGTTTAATGGTTAACAGAACAATCTGGACCTGATGGTATGCACCAACTTTACACAGAGCTGTCTGCGTTCAGTCATTTATCGTAAATTGACGTAATCGAAACTATTTAACTACACGTCAGGTCCGTGCGTCTGATTTTGAGCACGATGCTTTCACATTCTATTTTAAGAAAGACGTTACCAAGCAAACAAATCAGTATTGTTTGGAATGGCGTATAAGTGAGTGTTTTGTCAGTAGGTAAGTGGTATACAATTATTAAATGTTCAAATAGTCAAATATTTTTTCTCAGCGATTTTTGTTACATTGATTTCTGATTAGGACAATATATGTTTTGCATAATCAAACCAAGAAGTCGATAAAATGACATTAAAACACATAAATATCTTATTTCCATTCCAATCGGTCATACTGTACAGAGTTTGGTTAAAAACAAATGGCACTGGCATATACAAAAAAAACGAAAAAGCTAACAGGGCGATAGTAAATTATCGCTCACATGCTGCTACCTCGTGGCCAAGAATGAATAACGCAGAACTTCTTAAATAAGTGTTTTTATTGCAATACTTAGTTTTGGCCGGGAGGTGGCAGCATGCACAGAAAAGCATTTCCCACGATTGTTTAACCTCTAAATAACGACAAAATTTTTAATTACATCATTTGCTCCGTTAGGGACAACAGCGACACTCGTGTTTAAGCCCTCAAGAAGGTTACATCTATATTCCCAGTTTAAAGTATAACTTATATCTAAATATGTTATTGTATATTTAGATTGATTTCAATCTTCGTTGGAAAAAAAATATAATTTCAATCCACCTTATACCAGTCATTTTTTGCTCAGAGTAAATATTTCTCAGGAATTAATTGACAGTGCAGCGGTGCTTCTAACCGGCATGCAATCGCAAGAGCAGCAACTGAATTCGTGCTATTGCTGGACTATGACATTCAAAAAGTTTTTCTTCAACGAGAGAATATTAAATTTAAATGGCATTGCTTACACGCAGATCTCAATATATGAATATACAGCTTCATTATGTGTTATTAATGGTAAAGATATATGCCTACTAGCCTATAAAACTTCTAAGTCGGCAGACTTCAGGTTTGTGTGGAGCGACATTTAACAGCAACGTCATATTTCTCAGACTAGAAACGTAACATTTTCAAGATGGTATTACGTTTATCCTGAAGGAACGAACTGCATATTTTACGAGAAGTAAATAGGCCTATATTTCTTTATCGCGAATATTTAAGCCAGTGCATAGTGTAAAGGGATGCTTGGGTTTGATTGTCTTTGCGTGGGTTTCATTGTGCAGACTTTGATTGTCCTGCTAATTTTTATATGTCTGGTCATGAATTGACTGACAGCGTCTTATGGCTTAATTTGTAAACGGTGGAAGCTCGGCTGGATGTGGGGATAAAGCCGGACCAGGCTCGGTGACCATGGGGTTAACTATAGAATGCCTAGACAAGCATACAGGGATCGGCCAATAATAATCCAATTACCACGGATTCTGAAAATTAGGAATATTCGTCCTTGAATTATGAACATTTTAAGGCAAGAACCTAAGAATTAAGTGAATGTCCGCAGTAGAGGACCGACTATCCGTAACCAGCCTTCACGCTTTACGTCTAAATATCTGCATGGTTGGACATTATTCGACATAAATTAAAAGTTTTTTCCCCCGTTCACTTACAGCCGTCACTTCGGCCACAGCCAGCATTTAATGGCATTGCATAATGCTCACCTTACTCCAGCCACGCAGGTATTAAGACTCAAGCAGGGATTAGATGGATGTTGTGCATGGACACGGGGTACAGAAGAGGGGGAGCGCAGGGTGGAAAGAGAGGGAGAGAGAGACTGGGAGAGGAGAGAAAGCGGGGGGTGGAGAGTAAAACTGGTTTAAACGCGAATGTGAGTCGGGGAGACGGGTACAGTCGCGCTGCGATGCGCAGGGGAAGCTCGGCTTTCGGGACTAAAGTGCCACGGATTGCCAGGGGGAAGTTTTTTTTTTTACCTGAAACTCCTTCATTCATTTAAGTCCATTACATACGATAAAGGAAACCTCTCTCCAGGAATGCGTGGTCTGCCTCATTTTCCCCATCGCGTTTTTTATGGATTTCCAGTGCTCATGTGCTGTTACTAGCGCTGACAGGTGAATCGTGTAGGTTATCCAGACGCCGTCAGACAGCACTTTGCCTGCGTCGGACATGGGACCCCGTGCTCGGATCGGGGGCTACTTCACGGGAGGAATTGTGCGCCCCTGAAAAAGCGGCCGGATCCGGCGACGACGTGAATGCGGGGACCGCGCTCCGGGAAGATGCGTTACAGCCGCGGCTTCGTCTTGCTGCTTTTGAACGGGACGGCTTGCATAGTAAGTAAGAGTCGCTCACCCAGCTGTGGGGGTTTTTATATCAGTGCTTTTCAGACCCGTACAGCTGTTTATCAGTTCGTTTTCCCCCCTTAATTTCATGCGCAGACCAGCGTAGCTTTTTAAAATAATTTTATTGTGGGTATTGAACTGCGTAATGGGTGCGGATCGCAGGCATCCGCTGCGCGCTGGCTACTGTACCCCTTTTAGGGACTGAATCGCGGCTCCATCCTGCTTATGAAGACCAGCTTACAGCGCGCTGTGTTTTACACCAAGACTTGAATGTCCAAAAGCTCCTACAGAAAATAAAAATGTCAATTTCATATGCCGGAGTCCATGGATGCTCGTTAGAGACCTCGAGGTTATTCTTGCTATTAATTGATCGATGAATAAGTTATAGCGTTTAGTAAATTATTCCAGTTTTCCAATAACAAGGAACACTGCTGTCGCGGTGATGTTTTATGCGGTCGGTGAATGGGACCGATGCGTTTATTTCGGCCGGGGGTCATTAGTACTCTGCAAATTGCAAATATGCCACATGGGCAATCCTGAGAATTACGATTGATTTCAATTTGACAGCGCCTCTTTGTCCAGGTAATAGGTGACCCTTAATCAAAATGTCATTGATTTCTATAGTTCAATTTACTCTCGAGATTAATTCTGGGGTAATTGCTTTGGTGTTTTGGGAGCAGACTGCGAAAGCGATAATATTCGCATCATTCTTTATATTTAAAAACTGTTGTAAGAAATGCTATGAAAAAATAATCAAAATAAACGATGCTTTATTTACCGGCAATGGTTGGATCTGTTAAGCAAGTTTTATAATTGAACCCCCTATCAGCGTTTATTTATGCATTCATGTACGGTGTCTAGCTTTATAATACAGATTAATTATCGTGCAGGGTTACAATTGAATGATCAGATTAGGAATGGGCTTTTTGAATTTGTCATGGCTATAAGCAGGTGAATCCGTTAATTACAGCAAAGAGACGGAATGTCCCTAGATTCGCTGTAGCAAAAAGTAATTACAATGACACGAGGATAATATCCTTTAGATTTAATTACAAAGGACCCACAAGCAATTAAGTCAAAGCGCTGGAACAAGCGACGCGATTTACATGCAAATACAAACACATCATCACGACCGAATGCGATAAATTTAAGTGTATCTATAATTTATCATGCTAAATATAAGTACGCTGTAATTACTAGTCTATACAGCTTTATTTGAGATAATACATTATTAAAGCAGTATAGTGGACCGAACATGTGTAACTGATTCAACATAGATTTTTGGGATTATAACTTTTAGCAAACTTTAAAAACTGTTTTGCATATTCACTTAGAGAATATTATATTACTGCCGTTTCGGCCACTTTCAAGTCGGGAACATTAGGCGAAGGCACGGCGAAGCCACGCTAATGATGATATTATTTGTCACGCCGGTGGTCTACCGGCGCACTTTCTGTGGCGCATACATGACACGCCGCTTAGCGAGCGCCTTCCGCCGAATGCACCACCCAAGCCGACGGCGCGTCACCGCAACTGATAACTAGCTCTAATTTCCCAGCTAGAGGGCCATTAATCGGCTGCCGCGCAGAAGACCGCGTCCAAGCAGGTGAAAAAAAAAATGCACCTTTATAATATGCTGACGAAGTTTCCTTTCCATATAGCAGATACGGCGCTCTTTCCCTCATTCTGTGTCGAGCATTTTAACATCAATTCTCAATTAAATAGGCTATAAAAATATGAAGCAGCCCCTCAAGCATAAACACCAGGTATTAAATAAATGTACTGTCATTTCCAGCAAAAGGCCCACAGGTGATGGATTCATTCCTGTTACCGCGCTTAGATTTGTTGATGATTCATGTACAGACCCAGGATATCTCTGGGGGAAAAAAAAATATATTTGTTGAGGCAGCATATATGGAGCTGAGAAACAGCAGTGCCTGGATGAGAAAAGCGAAAGGAAGCCTAGGATTTAGGGAAACCCTGACTGGCGATGTGATCTGGCACTCGGATTTCAGAAGACGACGGGGCGGCCTCACGCCTCGCTCTGGCAAGGCGTGCTTGTGAAGTACGAGGAGCCGGGCACCAGGAAACGTAATGAACAGGAAAATGCTAGGCCGGTGGATTGGTGCTGCACAGGTCCCCAACCCACTGAGGGACTCCAAGCTCCTAGGAGATGCCTGGCTGAACCTGAAAGTCCGACACGCGGTTCCACAAAGGCGCTTGCCCGTAGCAGCTGCAGGAGGGAGGGGAATTGATTCGCCAATCGATCCACAAGGTCAGACCGGGCCTTTTCGCTGCTGAGAGCCACTGAGGTTAGCCTGATTTCACCGTGTCACCTCGCTGAAGCTCGCCCCCGCCAAGAATGCATACACCTTGCGCCATCTTCATGGTCAACGGGCTTGATTTGTTGCTGAACTCAGGATGTGCCCCCCCCCCAATTTCAGATGAATCATTCTCATGTCAGCCATCCCCCATATGGCTTCCATTAGGCAGAAACACCACGAGGTTCCTCAAGCCGCACCATCGATCTTAAATGCTGCATGGTACAGAGAGCCGGGCCTGTAACTGGTTAGTGGTCCGGAGCTCCGACCTCGGGATCGTTCACCGTTTCCCAGTCGCCCGCAGACCCGCCATCTCGATTCTCGGCACGCGGCGCACGCGCAGCCCGGCAGGGTTAGCGCAGATGCGTGTTCCGCTCACCGTGCCCCTGAAACGTGCTTATTATCTCACTTCCTAACGCTAACCTCCCCTGGTTCAGAAAGCCCAGGTATCTCCGCGGGCCTGACTGAGTGTGATCACGCCTGAAGCAGAAACACTGCTCCAGGTTACTGGGAAAAAAAAAAAAAAATCAAGGCAAAAGGTGTCGAAGTCTCTGATTGGGCGTCTCTGATTGGGCGAGGCGTTATTTGATGCAGTACGTAGCCATCGAATGCTGATTTCAGAAGGCCAGTGCCTCCATAATGCCTCCATGTCACCACTCATATTTTAAAGCAACTGTTGCTGGCTCTGCATTTACCTCTAAAATAGCCCTGATGTCATCTAACAAATCAAGTGTATGTGGGTGGCTGGCATGTACCATCGACTGTGCAACAACCCGGAAGTTCCTCACTTGCCTTCTGTGAGGGCACTGTAATCAGAAGGTTGCAGGTTCAAATCCCAGAGTTGGCAGAGTGATGTCACTCTTAGGCCCCTGAGCTGGGCCCTAAACCCAAATTGCTACAGGGACTGTCTGATCCCTTCTCAAAAGACGATGTATGTTGCCTTGGATAAAAGTAGCTGCTAAAAAAAATAAAACCTTTTGTAACAGAAACCCCCAAATAACACCCACAAAGTCCCCTGGTGTGTATGTAACGCGCATATGGCTTACTATTGACAGGATTGCTCTGTCAATAAAACCCAGAGTAAACCCATTAGATTGAAATCCCTTAGGTCAATTGTTTCCATTCCCCTGGGAAATAAAAGAACTGATAGAGAAAAGGCAGGTCTTCTGTTGCTCATGCAGATCGGCGGGATGCAAAGGAACAGGAATCAGAAGGTTATCTGTTTGAACGTCACTGGGCTCCACACTGAGGCGTTGTTGAATTCGGTTAGGGATGCATCTGGAAGTATAGGGCTACACAACACATCCTTGCATTTAATTTTAACATAGACAGTCGCTGGAGATATTGGGTGGGGGGGCCTTGCCTGTCAGGGGTATAATGATGAAACCACTTTGTTGACCCAGGGATTCAAACCGGTAACCTTCTGATTACAGAAACAGCATCCTAATCCACTAAGCCACACACTGGCCCCCTTTCAGGGAGCGAACCAGAATGCCCCCTGTCCCTGTAAGCTGGTACAAAGCTGGCTGCATCCATCATTCTCATGCACCTCTCACCCTCACCTCCATCACAGATAGAGGGAAACAGAAGGAGATGCCCTCTCACACACCACTGCCCCCCCAACCCCATAGGTCCTGTCTCCAAATTACCATGGTGTGCAAATTCCTCCAGACCGCAGGTGGATCACAGGTGAGGGACGGGTCATTGCACTGAGCACCTATAATAACTCACCATACAAGCTTTCTATCAGTGACATGGAAGAATCTGTGTATTGTGAGCATGTGGATGTTTCAGCAGGTGTGCTGGGGGGGGGTCCCTTTCTCTGCACTTTATCTTAATGCATCCTCCACGTGGGGAGTCAGGTAACTAGTGGCCCGTTTCCACCCAGTTTACATCAGGAGGCCGACCAACGCAACACCACCAGCAGGACAGCGAATCCGGCCTTGCTCAGGCCAGGGTAGCGTAGACCAGCAAGCGGTCTCCATTACGCCCCTTCAGGTCACCTTAAATCGTCCCATTAAATCTCAAGCATCTTCTTTCTCCTGAAATTACATTTCCCCTCTCTTTCTCTCCCCCCTCTCCCTTGGAATAATTAGTCAATGGGCAGCGATTCTCCGGCTCTAATGGCGCATTAAAGGCGCGATTCGGCAGCCGTGGGAACATGGTGTCAGGCTCTGGGGGATGAAGCGAGGAACGTGCCATTTAAAGCCAGCTCGGCTCTTTAATTAAAAATTGATGTCATATTAGGGATGAGGTTTTCAATTTAGAAGATCGGCGCTGCCAATTGAAGAGTGCTGTCTAGCCATCTACATTTGAAGCATGTTGTGTTCACTGTATTTAATTTTTATCAATATATTCCTATTCATTGCAACCTCCAGCCATCTTCTAAGCTCGTATCCAGTACAGGGTCATGGTGAGTTCTATTTAGTCGTTTTAACGATGTCTAAATAACAAACAATACACATTCAACACGTTTTTTTTTTTTGGCACACAGTAACCTTCCGTTTTGTAATGATGTTATTTTTGAAAGTAAGGCTTTCAGCTCTGTGTGCATTTGGGAGAATACCCTCCCGAGTTCCACAGATCCACAAAGAATTGTGCTTCTGTTGCTCCCACTGGCCATTGTCATTGGACAAGCGCGAGCTGGAAACCCGCCCAATAAGATCTCCAACATTGCTCTGGTCCAACCATATTTCTTTTCTAATGCTAGGGGAATGCTGATTGGATGGCTCTGAGGGCGTTTACAGCCAGTTGGCTGTAAGGGACCCATAGGAGTGACGCCTTCTCATTTCTGACTCGTACCACTTATTTCTGTTTCAATTCCACCTCGCTTGTAACCATCGACTCACTTTAACTCGTTACTTCCTCACCAAAGCGTTTTGCTATCGGCTGCTGTGTAAATCTGGGTTATTGCATTTTTTTGCCCACAAATATCCATTAAGGCCTGCTAAAGCGATGCCAGAGCCACTTCTGCTCCACCGTGAGTGATGCCTCTGGGCTCCGTCCGCCAGTTTATCACCCGGGTTCCCCGGCACTGACAGCCTGCCAACGAGATCCGCATCAGAGGATCGACTCTGCTCTCTACTCACCTGCCTGCCCCCCCCACTGTAGCAAGGTGTGGCTACTCTTGGCCCTGATTCCGCTCCAGTGCCCTCCTGCTTCTCCCATGGGGCTCTGTGAGGAGGCATGGAGCTGATGGGCCAGATTCAGGAGGAAGCCAAACCTGCCAGTTTTTCCCGTGGCAAAAGAGTGTCCCCACATTTCTGGTCTGCAGGAGTTATTCTTGGATTTTTTAAGGTGGAGTGGAGGCATATGAGGGGGTTATAATCCCTACAAAGGGGCCAACTTTATCATCAGCCAATGAGATGTTTCAAGTAGTTGATTGAGAGGGGGAAGGCCAATCAAGATGGGGCTCTATAGCCATGCTTATTTACGGGGGGCATTTATTTCAAATGTGTTCCCAGGTACGGGGGGGGGGTTGTCTGAAGCAGCATGCTTGTCATTAGCGACGCGTCGCTTTGCACTAGCGCCAGGGAAAAGGCATGTCTGCATAGCTTAGGATCAACTCGCCTCCTGCTCCTTACTTCTGAGTCATTAGCGATGAACAGAAGGTCTCGCAGGGAAAAAAACGTTACAATCAGAACATTTTCCTTGAGGTACCCTGCCAAACTTCGCATCGCATTACCTGCCAAAACCAGCAGAATCGGGTCTGCTCCCTCGCTGCAACCGGCACATTCCGGGTCCGGGGGGGCTTCTCGTTTCGGACCTCGGCTCAGCAGCTTAATGATGTCATCCCTCCTTACCCCCATTATTGGAACGATTATTGGACCTGTAAATAGCATCAGTTCCAGTTGCTGTAGCAGTTCCTCGGTGGAAAATACATATATTTTTTATAATAGCCTTAAGATGAACACTGGAGGGGGGGGGGTCTTATAGTGGAAGGGGTTACTAAGGCATTTCTCTTGAACCTTTGAACAAATTGCCACATTTGGCGAGAGACATGCATGTTGAGAGCTAACACACCGGGTGAGAAGATAACAGCCAGAGGTTCTCCGGTCTGAAGCAGCTACACTGCCGTCAAGAACAGATCCAGCCGAAAGCCCCCCACCCCCCACCTGCACCAGCCAACACCATACCTTATGTATTTGTGCAGGTGGATTAGCCTGCAGCTCCACGAGGGGCCCAGACGGGCCCAGAAAGTAAACCACTCAGACCGGCTGCCTCCCACACGGGTCTCCGGTGCTCCTTTCAGAGTCACAATGTGGCTCCCCCGCCTCCCGCCCTCCGGAGCGGCCCCCCACACTTCCCACGGCACAGAGCATCTACCACCTAATAGGTCATTAGCATTCAGTAATCCTCCATTACTCCCACTCTCCTCTCTTCACCGAGCCCACCGTAAGCGCAGGGGGTCGCCTTCTCCAGCTGTTTGAGCCTTCCTACCATGAACAGCCCCCGCCGCCTCTTTTATGAACCTCAGGTAGCTGGAGTAATAAAGGTTTGAGGAAACACAATGGTGACTTGTGCTTGGGTACGCTCTTTCACGTAGACTTATTCAAGACTTCACTAATCCAGAAATCACTCAAGGGGGCTCATGGAAGCCACACACCGCATTTCCCTGCTCTGAACATTATGTCCTTCCACAGAACATTGTAGAAATCGGCGATAAAAGGCTTTAAGTCAAATTTTGGTTTCAGTTCCCTCTGTTTTTATTTACACTCATTCTCCTACCCATTTTTGTCTCCAGCTGGCCCTTGGACAGGAGGACCCCTCTCCAAGCTTCAAAAGCTCCCCGAGCGAGCACTCCAAGTCGGTGGGAGTGCTGGACGGGCCCAGCCTCTCTCCGCTGAGCCGCTGGATGATGCACAGTAAGAGCCGGGCGGCTAACAGCACGACACTGGAGCTGCCGTACCGCTCGCCCGTGCCCCTGTCCAAGCAGGAATTCTGGGAGATGTTGGGTAGCGAGGCACAGCCGGATTCCACCGCCTCACGCACCAAACGCCGGCCCATCGTCAAGACGGGCAAGTTCAAGAAGATGTTCGGCTGGGGCGACTTCTACTCCAACATCAAGACGGTGCGTCTGAACCTGCTCATAACAGGCAAGATCGTGGATCACGGCAACGGCACCTTCAGCGTCTACTTCCGGCACAACTCTACCGGCCAGGGCAACATCTCCGTCAGCCTGGTGCCGCCCGTCAAGGCCGTGGAATTCGACCTGGAACGCCAGAGCGTGGTCTACCCCAAGGACTCGAAGATCTTCAACTGCCGGGTGGACTACGAGAAGGTGGACCGCAACAAGAAGACCTCGCTTTGCAACTACGACCCGTCCAAGACGTGCTTCCAGGAGCAGACGCAGAGTCACGTCTCCTGGATCTGTTCCAAGCCCTTCAAGGTCATCTGCATCTACATCTCCTTCTACAGTACGGACTACCGCTTGGTCCAGAAGGTCTGTCCAGACTACAACTACCACAATGAGATGCCGTACCTGCCCTCAGGGTAGAGACAGTAAACAGCTCTGGCAGGGCCAGGCCATGGGTGCCCAGGAACAGCAGAGCACCCGACAGGGGAATTCTCTGAGAAAGGATTTCCACGGTAGACCGAAGTCACATTCGATTTTACATTCTCGTTTTAACCAGCATTATTAATTCATTCAAATCAATTGACCAATAGCTACTTATTCCTCTAATTGTATTTTATTTCCACAACAGATTCTATTCTCCTCAGAAGTATTCTTTTGACTTTTTTGTATATTTTTTTACTCGATGTACATACGGTTCGAGATAAGCGTCACCACACATTAGAAGACTTGAGTAACCTTTTATAACAAGCGATGAAAGGAGACCCAGGCCACCTCCCCGACAACCTGCTCATAATGCATCATGTCAAACGTCTTATACTGTAACGTGTGTCGAAGAAGTCGAGTATTATGCAACCGTTGTGTAGGCTACACTATACAAACTTCAGGGGACATTAGCGGCAGCCTCAAGTTGATGTGCCAAGCCTCTTTAGCTGGCCCCCACCTCGCATCCCGTAGATGTGCCGGGTTGAGCTCCCGAACCAGTCAACACCACTGCCGATGCACAGGTCGAGGTAATCGCATGCTCCGCCTCCGTTTACCTTTGCGTGTAAACGGCGGTATTAGGTGTCCAGAGCATTGCCCGCATAAAAAAAAAAGAGGACCTCCATCTGTGACGCATTGGGTTCCACTTCCATTCCATCGTGTCCTTGTGTATGCTGGAGGAGCTCTAAAAGCCACTCACATTAAAAAATAAAAAAATAAAAGACGGGGAACTGAGATGTGGAGTATGAGAGACACCTCTGGTTTTATGAGGTCCAGTAATAGCCTGCCTGAGCTCTATTGGGGGAAAATGAAAAATCTTTTCAAAAGTTTGAAGTCCTCGGCTACCTTAATACATGTGTGAAAGGATGCCGAGTTCTTTATCTTACCCATATCACACAAACACACACTTTATGCACCTCGAATCTCCTATAAGACATTGCCAATATACTATATAATTTAAAGCACAGACAATAAAAGTATTTTTAAATTTATATTTCTACAGAATAGACATGCTTGATCAGAGACATATGATAGCATTTTTATCGCTTGAGTTTTTTGTTTTTCGAGGAAATAGTGCCGTTTAATTTGATTTCCTCGTTCGTTTCTCAGCAGCACAGTAATGACTACGCACTTTATATTACAGCTATTTTTGGGAAGAATGTGAACTGAATCTCTAAAACACTGCTTCTCAACCCAGTCCTTGGGGACCCTCAGACGGTCCAAGTTTTTGCTCCCTCCCAAGTCCCTGCCAGACAGTCCAAAAACGTAGACTACCCCCCAGTCCCCAAGGACCGGGTTGAGAACCAATGTTCTAAAACACACATCCAAGTAAAACACGGGGTACTTCAGTACCTTGCCTGAGGTTCTACCACCGCTCTCAGAGTTATTAATCGCACAAGACGACAGATCAGACACAGCAGCCCCTGGTATTTTGATTGTCAGATTATATCGGAACCGCGGACTCTGAAGAGGAACTTCTGTTGTACCTT
>JAODKN010000061.1:8155-18212 GCA_026774425.1 Petrocephalus zakoni
CACAAAGGGACCAGGAGGGAACAGGGGAGAGACAGGCGGGCGAAAAGCAGACACCGGGGGAACAAAACCAGGACGGGAACAAGCCGGGGCCGGGGGAACATGAGGAGCCCGAGGGAGCCCACCCCGGCGAGGGGCGGCAGCCACAGGGGCCACAGGCGACCGGGGGGCAGGAGCAGGCAGGGACCCCACAGGGGCCAACAAGAGAGAAGGAGGGAAGGGCAAAAGGGGACAAGGAGGGAGATGACGGTGATGACGGAGATGACCGCAGATGACGGTGTAGCCACAGCCGGCGAAGGCGACGCTGACCAAGGAGGTTGGAGGGGGGGCGCCGCAGGCGACCGTCGAGAAGTCGGAGGCTGGACCACTGGCGATGGAGGAGGCATCGGAGGGGGACCCGCAGGTGACAGCCGAGCCGGAGCCAGAGAGACCGTAGGCGCTCCACGAGCCCCCGACAGGGCGACCGAGGACGAGCCAGGGGGCAGGGCGGGCGGGAACCGGCCCCGACGGACGTGGAGACGCGGGGCCACCGCCGGGTCCTGCTCCACGGCGGGCGTGATGGAGTCCCTGTTCCCACAGAGACCCCGGGGCCCATCAGGGCCAGGCCAGAGGGATCCCAGTCCAGATCCGCCCGGCAACACGGAGACAGGCGGAAGCGCCGGCAGCACGGAGACAGGAGGCGCAGTGGTGCCTTCCACTGAACGCGTCGGGGGCGCCGCAGCGTCTTCACCCGAATAGATCGAGGGCGCGGCGGCGCAGTCCCGGGGACTCTCCATCCGCCTAGGGACCGAGTAAAACAGCTGGGAACAGGAGGATTTGCATGTGGGAAACGAGGGGGCGTGGCACACAGGAGGATCCGACGGGCTGGGCATGACAACTAGAGGCAGTGCAAGCAATTTGTTGAGTGCAATATCCATCTAGGGTCCAGCAGATTTGGCTATAGCAGCATGAAAAAGAGGGAGAGACAGGTGGGAACACAGGCATGTGGACTCCCTGAACATCAGCACTCTAGTGTGAAGCTAGAGTGACAACACTGACGCATCAGTTCATCCAAAGCCAAGAACACCGATCCCCACCCAACTCTTCGCCTCATACTGTTGGCCTAACTGGGAGAGAGCGACTAGCTGGAGCTAGAACTAGGTTCCCTATATGCTAAACTATACAAGTGCGTTTTTAATCTAGACTTCAACAGTGAGAGTAAACTTGGATAGTGAGAGTGATCTAGTCGTATTCTTTGCGGAACACCATTATTATTATATACAGGGTACTGCGTCAATAAAATAACCTGCAGTTTTTCGTGGGTCATTATTTGTTTGGTATGCTTCTAACCAAATCATTTTTCTAGAGAAACAATCAATGCATCCGTCAGGCCAGGCTTCATGGGGGGCGCGGATGGGCAATCACAAGGCTGGCCCACCCAGCCAAGAGGAGGAAGTGTATTTTTTTTTATATGTAATTGCCCCCATAAAAATTTTCCTCTGTTTCTTCACAACAGAGTTGTCCCAGGGTGCTTTACATGGGTGTGCTGGAATACTTTGCTATATGCCAGACAAAACAGAGTGGATCAGAGAAAATGAAATACATAGAATGAAAGAAAGACTGAAAAGAAAAAAAATAAAAGAAAAAACAAAAACTCCCAAGCAGGGAGAAAAAAAACCTCTGGGGGTCCAAGGTCAACTGGCTGCCCAACCCCCCTGGGCATGCTAACATTACAGAAAACAAAACCATGTGCATGCTTGCTCAGAGTGAGAACTGTTGTTGGGAGCAAGCCAAAGTCCGTCAATGACTCAATCAGTCCTCCATGCCGGCCCTTGAAGGCTGCCCCAACGATGTTTTAGGTTGTAGGCCATATCCACGACGTCACCCCATTCTTGGGACTGGACCAGGACTCGAGCTCAAATGGTGCCCATGGATGGTCAGAACATGCACTGACACACTAATGGACAGACGTAATTGGCAAGACATGGCAGTTACAGCGACACCAGCGGCCATAGTTACGTTGTGTTATGTGTTAAGCTAAACTGAAGTAATAGGTCTCCAGACAAGATTTAAAGACTGAGACCGATTTGGCATCCCGAACAAAAGCTGGAAAACTATACCACAATATGGGGACCCTGTAGCAGAATGCTCTACCGCCAACTGTTGCGTGCCACAACAAGGAGACCTGCATTCTGGTGCCTAAGTGCACGATGTAGCTTATAAACTTGGAGTAATTCAGTTAGGCAGGTAGGTGCTAAACCTTTAAGTGCCTTATATGCAAGTAGGAGAACTTTGAAGTCAGTCCTGTACCTTACAGGAAGCCAGTGTAACTAAGAACTAAGAGCAGGGGTTATGTGATCAAACTTCCTGCTCCTGGTCACAATTCGAGCTGCTGCATTTTGAATACGTTGCAAGGTATTTATTGTATGGTGTGTGCTCCTAGATAAAGCATTACAATAGTCTAGCCTACTGTATACAAACGCATGTATCAATTTCTCAGTATCCTGCGCAATTTGGCGATGTTGCGTAACTGTAGGAAGCACACCTTTGAAACGGCATCCACATGCAATTTAAATGAGAGGCTTAAATGAGAGGCTTACAGGCCGAGCTACTGAGGGAAAAGTTCAGCCCTCTGTAGTGGAGTGCACAGGTTATAGCGTTCCTATCCGCAGACCCCCAAACAGCAGAACCCCGGTTTTCTGAGCATTTAGTGATAAAAAGTTTTCAGTCATCCAAATCTTTACTTCGTTGAAGCAAATGGCTAATGTGACAATAGATGAGGTGTCATTAGGTATAGCTGAAATGTATATTTGGGTGTCACCAGCATAGGAATGATAATTAACATTATGTTTTATCATGATGTTACCTAACGGCAGCATGTAGAGAGAAAACAGTAAAGGGCCAAGAACTGATCCCTGTGGTACTCCATATTTAACTGGTGACATAGACAATGGAGTACAATTGTACATATTGATAACGATTAGTCAAATACGATTTAAATCACTAATACCATTCCACACATCCCAACATCAAATTTAAGTCTGTGTAATAGGGTAAGATGGTCAACCGTATCAAAAGCTGCAATAAGGTCCAAGAGCAGTAACACAGTCACACTGTTAGCATCAGTTGCCATTGTAATAGCATTTATGACTTTAGTTAAGGCAGTTTCAGTACTGTGTCCTGGGCGAAAGCCTGACTGGAATCTATCCTGTATGTTATGCGTCTCCAAGTATAACTGAAGTTGGGCAGTGACTATCTTCTCTAAAACTTTTGACAAAAATGGTATATTGGAGACAGGTCTGTAGTTGCTGAGCTCCTGTGGATCCAAATTTTGTTTCTTCAGTAATGGTCTGATTACTGTTACTTTAAATTGGTCAGGCACCACACCTGATGACAGGGATACATTTATTGTAGCAGTTATTGGTCTTGCCAGAGGTTCCAGAGATTATTTAAGAAGCTTGGTGAGGATTGGGTCCAGTGGGCATGTGGTCAATTTGGTTTTAGCTATTTATCAGCACCTGTTCATTAATTGATTCAAAAGTATTAAGGGTGTCCCCACGTTCTGTTTGTAAGATAGTTAATTGTGAAAGTTCACTACCAATATTACTCTGAATCACAGGTTCAGCCTTATACGTTAGACAAGCTATAGTCTTAAAAAGGTAGCATGGATTGTTTCTATTGCGATCAACGAGGTTATCGAGGAGTAATAAGCTGCATGTGTCCTATGTAGAGCTTGCTTATATAGTTGCAGGCTGTCGGCCCATGCCAGCTTGAAAACCTTTAAACCTGTAGACTTCCATTTGCGCTCTAATCTACAGCACTCCTGTTTGTAAGAGCATTTATGATCATTAAACCAAGGGGAGTGTCTGGTGGTTTTAGCAACTTTATTTTTCAAAGGTGCTGTTTCATCTAAAATCTGACTAACCACTGTGTTAAAGTCCAGTGTGACTTTGTTGACTCTGTACTAGACATGAAATTCACATTACTTACTGCATTTATAAATCTGGAATTTCTATCATTTAGGTGACGTGTTGTAATAATCTTCTCCGCTATAGTTGCAGAGGGTGCTGAATCACAAAGGTGATTAGAAAATGGTCGGAGACGGACTCGTTCAATGTACATGATGAATGGAAACTCGGTGAGTTTTAACCAAATCTAACATGAAATAGGATATATGGCCCAGGTGGTCTGTATACTATAAGAAAGTAGATGGGTGGGTCAGATACCATTTGAATTAATAGGGCTTCAAAAGTTGTTAAATCTTTTATAATTTTGGGTTCAATTTTTAACAGTGAGCTAAAAATAGCTGCCAGGCCGCCTCCACGGCCAGAGCCACATGGTTTCTGTACAAAGCTAAACCCCTCAGGAGAGGCTTCAACCAGAGGAATAGTGTCAGTGGGTCTGAGCCAGGTTTCAGTTAAAAAACACAGGTCTGAACCAGTGTCAAGCACCATGTCACTGACAAGAAGTGATTTGTTTCCCAATGAGTGAACATTCAATAAGGAACATTTCATAGTGGGTTTATGTTGTGGCTCATTTAATCTCATGAGTGGGATTGATATCAAGTTATCCGCACAGGAGCCCCCAGTGGAATGCATAGGTCTAATAATAGCTGCAATATTCTTGCTAGGCTCACTCAGCTCTGTTACCAAATGGTTACTACATTTAGGGGATGCCGTGATATGAAGCACCTGGGTCATGGGCAGACATGATCTAAATGTGGGAGAGTAAGCAGCCTTCAATTTATGATGGCCAGGCTGAGGCCTGGGTGGTGCTCTCAGTCTATGGCAAGCCGTTTTAGCTTTAATTCGTTTTCAGAGGATATCACAAATTCAGTTCTAATTAGTTAGAATGCAAATTCTTGATATCAGAAATTCAATTGTCACTAGTTATAATGTGTATTTCTGATATCACAAATTCAATTCCAGATGGTTAGAATGGTAATTCTAGTTAAAATGCCAATTACTGATATCGGAAATTATATTATGGCTAGAGAGATTCTAACAATTTCCTCATTTATTTCAGTGGCAGTTGGAATTTTAACTAGTTAGAATTCCTATTTCTGATATCAGGAATTCAGTCTCAACTAGTCGAAATGCCAATTGTTGATATCAGGAATAAAATTTCAACTAGTTGAATATCCAATTTCTGATGTCAATTGTAACTATGATTAAAATTTCAGGTGAGCCATATATGATTAAAATTTAATTATATATTGACTGAATGGGACGGATTCGCATGAGAGGAACGAGGGGGCGTGGCGCACGGGAGGATCGGACGGGCAGGGCATGACATTCAGTCCACAATGAATCTTTGGATACGGTGGGCTACACCCAACCCATCCTTCAAAAGCCGGGAAAAGAAGGACGCATTTGTGGGCTGCATCTAGAGGAGCGCTGTGACGTAATCCGTCTACGAATGCGTCCTCCGTTGGACGCAGCCCTCGAATTTGGACACAGCTTTGTGCACAAATATGTGCATATTTTTGCAAACACATTAAACAGAGGAACTACTTCTTCAAAGCTTGTAAAACTGATCAAGTAACTTGCGTGTTTCATTGATCTCTGGGCATATGTTAACCCAACCAGATGGGGCCTGAGATTGGGGGGGCTGACAGTGGCATTGAGAGTCTGCAGGCGTATATTATTATTGAGTCTTGTTAACAAAAGTTCAAAAATACTTGATTGTCACATCGTTTATGTAGACTTCAAATAGTTCCAAGAAGTTCTTGTGCCGTTTGAATGCATGAAATACAGAGAGATTGCATTTTTGGTAATTAATAGTCAATAAATTAATTGATTTAGATTATTTATGTAGCACACCAACATTTGTATGTAGTTACATCAATATGTCTTAAAAAAGTAACATTCGTTATTATTAACGGTTACTTTCCTTGTTGACATATTTTAGGCTTACCTTTGTTAAAGAGGATGCTGCTATTGTGTATTTCTCTTAATTATTTTATTATGTTCTTTAACTTACATGGTAGTCAAGAGCAGTGTTTCTCAAACCAGTCCTCAGCAGTCCAAGTTTTTGCTTTCTCCCAATTCCCTGGGAGTTCGGAGGGAGCAAAAACATGGCATGCTGTGTGTCCCCGCAGTTTGGTTTGAGAAACACTCCTAATGTTTATTGATATATTTCATAAACGGGAATAAACATTTCAAAATTCAGATCAGATTAAATGTTCTAATATTTCTTTCATTCATGGTGGTTTCAGTAATTGCCCACTAAATGAGGACCTAAATAATCTTAATGACTTAATTGCTAGTAAACAAAAATTTTGTATGTTTCATGTCTTGTATGTATGTATGTATAATTTATATATAATGTATGTGTCATGCCCAGCCCGTCGGATCCTCCTGTGTGCCACGCCCCCTCGTTTCCCTCGTGCTAATCCTCTTGTTCCCAGCTGTTTAGTGTTTGATAATCAGCGTCCCTAGTATTTAGTCTGCCCTAGTCCT
This sequence comes from Petrocephalus zakoni, assembly GCA_026774425.1. Taxonomy (NCBI): domain Eukaryota; kingdom Metazoa; phylum Chordata; class Actinopteri; order Osteoglossiformes; family Mormyridae; genus Petrocephalus; species Petrocephalus zakoni. The sequence continues at coordinate 14,593 of JAODKN010000061.1, forward strand.
GTCTCCATTGTCGGGTTTTGTCTGTGTGTATGCCTTGTACGCCAGCGGTCACACCCGCTCCCGTCTTTGTATCCTGCTTTCAACCTGTCTACCCTAAATAAACGCCCCTCTGAAGGGCTAAACCCTACAGCCTGCATCCATGGGTTGTAAATCCCGCTCCCGGCGTGACAGTATGTAATGTATGTGTAATTTATGTGTATTCCCCTCCTTCACCTCCCCTGTCCACCTACATGTTACATGTTCTGGTGAAACCACAACTCTTTTTTTCATTTACATGTACCTGCACATTGTGTTAATGGCAATAAAAATTTTATTGAATTGAACTGAAAATGGTTACATTTTGCTTTTTCCATTTGAGAACTGCTTCTGGAGTCAGGGCCGTCATCGGGGGGGACAGAAGGTACTCCTGTACCGGGCCCGATAGAACTACCAGTTGCCTGTGGCCCGGACATCCATTGCTGTTATGTTTGTTTTCTTTTTCACCAGAGGCTTCCTGAGCTGAGAGCTGTGCGTGCTGATCTGACCTTAGTATTTGGAGGAGAGTCAGCTGGCCACTTTTGGCAGCATCCTTTTTATTTGTTTTATTGAATCTAGTTATTTATAATTAAGTGGATTTGGTTTTAGTAGTCAGAGCAACGGAGGGATTCTGTGCTTTGGGCACCACATTATTATTATTAATTATTTATTTTTGTTCTGAAAGAGCCAGTGTCTCACCTACCAAGAACCTCACTGCACGTCAGTGACTGAAACTGAGCCTCGACTTTCTTGTTTTAAAAATCCTCCTGATATGGCGACGTAGACGGGAGAAGAAAAAAAAATCTGATGTCATTATCTAGTTTTGAATGTCTACTGCGACTGGTACAGCACCACATTACATGCTATTCAAAAAATATACGAGTGAGTGTTAGCCCTGAAGAGAGGCTACTTGTCACCTTCAGGTGAGCCATATACAAAGAGCACTGAAGTGTGCATTCAGCCGACATCAGTCCTTTGATACAAACTTGCAATCTTTAGAGTTCTGTTTTTATTTATACTTCTTGTGAGAACTGCTGCTGCTTGTATGGCTGCTGCATTTTGTACTAGCTGAAGTTTATGTAAGGATCCAGATGGACAACCTGAAAGGAGGGCATTACAGTAGTCCAGTCTGGAAGTTATAAAGGCATGTATTAGTTTTTCTTCATCTTGAAAGGAAAGCATTTTCCGAAGTTTGGCTATGTTCCGTAGATGGAAAAATGCCGTTCTTGTAATGCTATTTATGTGAGCACTGAGGCACGGGTCTACCAGGACACCAAGTTCTCTGACCACGTTTAAACTGAGTAGGAAGGCCACTAGGGTTGAGGTTTACAAACTTATTACGAGCACCCTTAGGACCATACCTCAGTACCTCAGTTTTTTCTGTATTTAACATGAGGAAATTTTTTGCAATCCAACACCGGATGTCTAGCAGATAGTCTTCTAAAGAAGAGACCTGCATCACCAGGTTTAACAATCGTGTATCATCAGCATAACAATGAAAATTAACACCATAATTTCTAATAATGTTGCAGAGTGGTAGCATATATAGAGTGATCAGTAGTGAGCACTGATCCCTGTGGGACACCATATCTAACTTTAGTGGGCTTGGATGACTCATTGTTTACATGGACAAACTGGTAACGATTAGTTAAATAGGAACTAAACCACAGGAGAGCTGTCCCTTTAATGCCAATCAATGATTCTAGCTGGTCCAAAAGAATCTTATGGCCATTATAGTCAATACAGTATCCAATGCTGCAGTTAGATCCAGTAAGAGTAATATATACAGCCATGGTCGGAAGCCATAAGCAAGTCGTTTATCACTTTGACTATGGCCGTTTCTGTGCTATGATTGGGTCTAAAGCCAGATTGATATAGTTCATTAGCATTATTTTTTTGAAGAAAGGAAGACCGCTGATGAGCAACAACTTTTTCCAGAATCTTTGATTTGAGATAGGTCTATAATGTCCTAAGTCACTAGGTTCAAGGATTGGTTTCATTAGAAACCATCGCCTGCATAATGTAGAATTAAAAAGAGTTATACATGATCCTCCTGTTACTGTAATATTCTGGGAGGTTATAATAGTTAAACTTAATTATTCACAGTTTGGGGCACCCCCAACACCCCCCAGCCAGCATACATATGAAGTAATAGAGGCGTTCTTCAATTCTGAGCGTGTATGGACCAATCACCCCGAAATGGAAATGCAACCTCCTGTACGTCCATGATTCACCTATATCCTTGTGCTAAAGTCAAGACTGTGTTTTCCTTGTATTACTTATATAACTTCTTTCTCACAGGAAGAGCTAAGATGCCCGTCTTGTCCCCGGATGCTTATCTTGTCCAAGGACACTCGTTCGGGTCGAGAATGTCTCAAGGCTACTTATTGTTTTTCTGAGCACTTAGTTAGAAAGCAAAAGTTCCTTAATATGTTTTGAGAACCACACCTGCAAGCAGCCTTACCCGGACAGAAATTGGAGAGAGGGGTGGGAGCCTGGCCAGCTTGACCCCTGCATCAGTGCCCAATTTAATTAGTACTGTTGGGAGCTCAGCCGGGCGTGCATCACCCGGCACCTTTCTTGGGACTTACGTGTTGGTCTCCTACCAGGACTGAAAGGGCTCCCCAGTCTACCTGAAGGTGGGTGATGATAGCATGTGTAAATAGCTTGCTTATTGCATTTTAGTAAACATTAGTATCATTTACTCAAATATATAATCATTTTGTTTATGTGTAATAAAATATATCTGAAGGGACTGAATCGTGCCTATTTCGTACTAAAACAGTCTAAAAGCAGCCATTTTAAAAGGTTTAGGAACATATCCAAGACTAAGAGATGAGTTTAACAAGTTTAACAGTATAGTGCTAATCAGTGGTGCAATTTCCTTAATTAGTTTGGTAGGTATTGGGTCAACAAGGCTAGTAGAAGATTTGCAAGAGGAAATTAACTTCAGGAGTTCTGTCTGCATTACAGGAGATAAACATTCAAAGGTGTTATCATTAGTACTAATAGCACTAGAAGATTTGTGGTTGTGTGCAGCTGTGGGTGTACTCATAATGGTCTGTCTAATCTTAGTCATTTTATTATTAAAAAATGCAATAAAATCATCACTCCTAAGAGCTTCTGAGTTTAACATTGAAGGATTCTTTGTTAACCTAGTACCAGTGTACAGCCTGGCCTTATTATCCAGCAACTTAGGGATGATCCCGCAAAGTTTGAGGATTTTCCACAGGGCATCTTGATCAACAGGGTCGACTCTTTACGAAAATCATCATCACCCTTCCACTCGATGAGGACCCTCAAAAATTACAGGGTCCAAGATGGCGGTGCATATACACTCACTGACCACTTTATTAGGTATACCTTGCTAGTACCTAGTACTAGTACTTTTTCCTTCAGAACTGCCTTAATCCTTTGTGGCATAGATTCAACAAGGTACTGGAAACTCACATCCATGACACGAATCTCCCGTTCCACCACATCCCAAAGCTACTCTATTGGATTGAGATCTGGTGACTGTGGAGGCCATTTGAGTTCAGTAAACTCATTGTCATGTTCAAGAAACCAGTCTGAGATGATTCGAGCTTTATGACATGGTGCATTAT
>JAODKN010000061.1:19348-31623 GCA_026774425.1 Petrocephalus zakoni
GAGCCCATGTGGTGATATCACTTATAGATGAATGACGATTGTTGATGCAGTGCCGCCTGAGGGATCGGAGATCACGGTTGTTCGGCTTAGGCATGCGCCCTTGTTCTTTACGCACTGAAATTCCACCACATTTCTTGAATCTTTTAATTATGTTATGCACTGTTGGAGGTGAAATATCCAAATCTATCTTTCTTTGAGGAACATTGTTTTCAAAACTTCAATAATTTTCTCACGTATTTGTTGGCAAACTGGCGATCCTCTGCCCATCTTGGCTCCTAAGGGACTAGACCTTTCTTGGACGCTGCTTTTGTACCAAATCATAATTACAATCACCTGTTGACATCACCATTTCAAATCACATCATTATTTAACCAATTTACCTCATTACTAGCCCTAAATTGCTCCTGCTCCAACTTTTTTTGAAATGTGTTGCAAGAACCAAAATTGGAATATGTGTTTGTTTCGTAAAAAACAATAAAATTCATGAGGAACACATTAAATAATGTGCTGTTGTATTGTTTTCAATGTAATACAAGTAAAAGTACATTTAGAAATCACTACTTTTTCTGATCTGGGGTTGTAGTTGATCTTATTTAACTAATGAGGTCACACATGTCTTTCAAATAATAATTTTGGGGAGCATGTAATATGGTCTTTGTGTTGGGGTTACATCATCACCCATGATTTCATTATAAAGATTTTAATATATAGGTCTCCATGTCTCCTTTTCAAAAAGTATTAGACGGATCATTTTCAAACTTTTCAGACATATTGTATGCATACAAATATGAAACTGATCAAATCACACAAAAACAATGCCACATATTAATGAAGAAGAATTTATCAAATATCAAGTTCATGAGTATCTTCTGCAGCCACCCTTTCCTTCCTTTATTGCTGCTTCAATTTTGGGGTGATTTCCATATAATGTTCTTTTTTTGTGAAGCAGAAATGAGAACCATCAAATACTTTTTGAGGTGCCATGTTCATGAAATGAAGTGTCTTCAGCACTCACCAAACCCTTTGTTGCCACTAAGCAGCTTTGCTAAAAATTTCAGTTCAGTATAACTCAAACTTTGAAGAGGTACTGATCGTCCCCATAAAATGTGTCCGCAAAATTTGAAAAAAATCCGTCAAATACTTTTTGAGTTATCCCATTAACGGAATTGAGCGACAAAAGTGGCCCTCTTTATTCCTTGTAGTACTTTCTTGTTGCGAATTTTGATGTCATTGCGAATGTTCAGAACAAGGCCAATGAGCTTGCTGCCACATACTGGCAGAATTACATAATGCCATACTTGTCCAGCAACCAGAGACACCTGGAAACCCGGCGGCCACCCCCAGGTAGGTTGATCGTCCAATGCAATCATCTCCATTTTCAGTAGTTATGTGTTAGGTTCTGGTGCTGCTAACTTGTACTAATTAATAAGATTTAAATATCGGCTAGTAACATTGATATGTTAACTGATAAATATTGTGCATTTCTACATATTGTTTGTTTCATCTTCATCAAGACAAAATCAAAGACCAATTTGTACCTTTGCTCGTCACTGGGGCTGTACCCTCAAGGGTCTTGTACCTTTTAAGATACAGAAATGGACTATGAGGAACCATGTACCATTGGGGGTACATTTATGTTGTTTGTACCTTGTTGTTTATTTCTGTACCATATAGGGTGCAGTTACCTACAGATAAGGGTACAAATGGCAGACCCTTGAGGTTACAGCCCCAGTGACAAGAAAATGTACAAATTGGTACCCTGTATTTGAGTGTAGGTGATCAATTGTCATTGTTGACACACCACAGCACACAATGAAATGTGTCCTCTACATTTAACCCATGTGACATTGTGACACAGCAGTGGGCAGCTATTTCAGAGCCCAGGGAACAGTGCTTGGGGGTGGTACCTTGCTTAGGGTACCACCATAGTACTTGTGGGTCAGGGACTTGAATCGGTGACCTTTCAATTACTCAGTCATGTCCCTTACCATTACACCAACACTGGCGCACTGGCAAAAATAGTAAAATGCTATGAATACTCTGACTGGTATAGTATTGTGAGACAGCTGTGCTATGGGTGGTGGGTCTATTTGGGAGTCCAGGGCTATTTTTTAGTCCTAGTCCGTCCATGCTGGAAAATATAATTTTACCATTGTCTTCAGCTAGTACATTGTCTGCAAGTACATTGTCTTCAGCCAGTCCATCTGTCACAGAAATACTGCCTAGCACATTCCTGACCTTACATGAACACTGGCCTTCTGCATTTGTTTTTCTGTGGGCAGCGAATATAGACTAAGACAGGGAAATCTAATTTACACGAAAGATGGCAAACTCATGTCAGTTTCATGAGGCATGAAATAGAACTGTACTCTAAATATAAAATACAGTATGGTTGCTATAAAAAAAAAAACTCTGCTTCCCAGTAAGGCCCAGCCCCTCTTCATCAGCTAGGGTCCCAGCAAGGCCCAACCCATCTTCAGCGGCAAGGATCTAAGCAGAGTTACCCCAGTGTCCAGAAAGGTAGTAGCTGCACCCTGTATGAGAAGGAGGTAGGATCTCAGCAAGGCTCTGACAGCTTGGATAGTTTTGCTTCTGGCCAGACCTTTGGGTCTGCTGAAGTCTTCAGTCCCCAGGCTGCCTCTGGTCTGGGGAGTAGTGCTTCCGTGAAGGAGTACCAGCTTGGCTTGGCTTCTGGTCCAAGTGCATTGGCCCTTGGAAGACTACCGCTCAGCGAGTTCTTGCAGCGTTTCATTCCTGGGGAGGCAAAGAGCTCCTGGGTCATGTGCCTGCTTACCTTTGACTACATCTGATGTGTAATCTTCTCCACTGGGAACTAAATTGTGCAGCTGTGGTAAGCTGCAAATTTCCCAAGTGTTTCAGCTGTGCCTGATATCTGCTCATTGTAATTCTTTCGTAGGTTCTGCTCCGTTTTGGTCCAAGCTTTGAAGGCTCTTCCTCTGACTTGTGCATTTAGCGTCAAATAAATGGCTTAATGTGAACTTTTCCTTGTGATTTCTGTGGTTGATCCTAACCAACTTTCATTCCAAATAACCTGCATTGTATTGCATTGTATTGCAGGACATGTGATTGGGTGATTCATTAGTGATGGGGGGTATACCTGTAGCATGGACCCCTATTCCAACCTAGGTATGTACCTTGTGCTTATTTTGGTATTCTGCCAGCAGAAGTGGCCTAGAATTGCCCTCGGTATGTTTGGTGCAGCCATATCCACTGATCTAGCGGACTTGCCATAGACAATGGCCCTTTGCCAAACTTGTTCCTACTTTCCCTATCTTCCCCTCCTTATGTGGAGAGTCCACCACAAAGGGCCATTCCAAACCAATTAGGGCAGAGTGAGCTAGAGAACTGACCAACACTGCACTGTAAAAAGTTAACGCCACTATGCACAAATGTGCTTCATTTCATACTGTCATAGTGGTTTATGTAGTGTACCCATTTTGTGTGAAACTTGTATGAACCGAATGCCAGAGTAAACATTTCTTCCTGGCAAAGCTGTAGTGTGCATAGTCAGTGGACTGATGCAGGATAACTTTCCATACATGTTAGACCTTGGAAGCAGAACTACGTTTGAGTAAATAAAACATGTTTACTTCACTTGGCTAATTTCATTACAAGTGTTTTGGGGGCCATATTTTCTGTTTTGATAACTGCGTTGAAATTCATGACAGGCTAATGTTAACATGTTAGTTAGCTGATGCACCACACAGCCACAGAAAAACAGCCTAGGCTCTAAGAAATTGGAGGTTTGACAAACATTGTGATATAAAGCAATTTCAGACCCATCTGTGTCATTTTAAACTGCATGGTCAAAAATTACTAAGATTTCCTCAAGCACATGCAACAGCAGCAGCATTGTTTAACTAGCTAGTTTTTTGGACTTTATTTTACTATATAATTTTGAGAAGTCATTAAAGTTGCAAGTGCTAAATTTTGTTTCCTTGACAATTTTAATGAAATGTATTCTCTCATGCTCTGTGAATCTCCAAGATTTCAAAATACTGGAACTATATTACAAAACATTTTTGAAAATGCTGTATACTGCAGAATAATGTCTGGATGGTATGAAAGGCTGATTGTAACCCGACTATCTGTCGGTCATTGGGATGTGAGACTTATGTGCGATGTCTACATTAATATCGCACATTGCCCAGCTCTACTACATGTCCATGATTTAAATTCTTCCCAAATTTATTAACTAGACATCAAAACTGTAAAATAACATATGGAATTAGGCAGTGACCATGGTTGGCAGAGTGATCCCAGCAAGGCCTTTAACCCCAACTGCTCCAGGGACAGGCTGACCCTACTCCCTCCTCTATGCCAGTGTCATGAGGTGGCCCTGGGATGCTTTCCCCGCTGAAGAAGAAGGAGTTCCCACATATACGCTGAGCACTCACTGGACACTTTTCCTTCACTCTCAGATCAAACTCCTTCAAAATCATTTGTACAATATTTAGTTCCGGGGGCAGGTCATGTGATGCGAGACGCTATCATTCGCCTTTGCAGGCGGCTGGGCGAGTCCAAACTTTTGACTGGTATTGTAAACATTTGATTAAAAAAAATAAATGAAAGAAAGAAAATGGTGACGCTGGGAAAATGCACCAAAACAGTAAAGCCTGAAACTGATAACCTGGCCCAGAGTGGCCAATCGGGAGACTCTGGGAAACTCCCAGTGGGCCACTTAGCTGTTGTGCCAGTCAAAAATAACATAATTTGACAAGTTTAAAATTAAGCTGTTCGGAAGCAAAATATTACAACTTAAAATTGTACAACAACACGTCAAATTAACTAGTGAGTCCCAACCACAGCACCCTTAACCCTTACCGAGCCCTAACCTTAACCATCAGTATCCAACCAAAATACAAGATGTTTGGCATTTTAACTTTTTTGAACGCATTTACAGATTTTGATAAAATTGAGGTTATCCAAAAGGGGTCCTCAAAAAATAAGCCCAAAAGTTAACAAGATTTCAGTTTCACCACACTTTGGGGATATTTTGGTCCCCAAATGGCCCCCAAATGTGATCTATACAAACCCACAGACATACACATAAACACTACAGACTACGATGGAAACACGCTAATATGCAGTATACACAGCGTTTAGAACTGAATGAGCGCAGTGCACCGTTGCAGGGGTGCCACAGCTAATCGTCCGCTGTTGTTAATCACTGGAAGTCTGGCAAACGTTGGATGTTAGAAAGAGACCACGTGTTCAGTTAAATGTACAGTTCACTTCGCAGTTCAATATGCTACTTATTGTTTATTATCTTCTTGAATTGTGGGTAATAAAATTTATCTTAATAATTGGACTTAAAGTATGGCATCATACTGTATACTGTATCAAAGTCCCCCCTTGTGCCCATAGGTTCCAGACTCCAAAACAAGTGGTTTTCTCAGTAATTGTCAGGCCTGAGGTGATTGCTTGCCAGTTGTGGTTTCCATAGTTACCAGCTGCTTCTAATTGTTCTGCATGAGGAGGGAAAGTTAAAGGCTGGAAGTGCAGCATTGATGGGTATCCTGAGTGTGAGCACTTAGTTGAGATAGACAGTGTAATGCTATAGGACATGCTACTGGTTTCCCCTTTGTTCAGTTGTTGTGTTTGCCTAGCTGAGTGATGGGGCACAGAATTACTTTAATGTAAGTTGGGCTTTGCAAATGGCCATGGTGTCTTATCACTGCAAGACTTGAGCTCTGCTGTAAAATATAGCTTAAGTGCTGGATCTTCTGGCAGCAGTTTGGGGCCCAGTCAGGTGCAAGTGGCAACAAGCAGTTGTGGTTCTACTCAAGGCACTGGATCCTCCTCTGATCTGACTGGGACTGCAGGCTCCCAGGCTGGTCAAGGTTCTTTTGATTCTGGTTCTATAGGCCATGATGGTTCTACAGTATTTGTAGGCATGGGTACAGGGGGGGTAGAGTCCCTGCAAGGCCCAACTGACCAGCAGCTAGTGTACCAGCAGATTTTCCCAGGTGTCCAGCAGCTAGGGTCCCAGCAGAATTGTAGTTGGACCCTGTATGAGAAGGGGGCAGGGTCTCGGCAGGGCTCTGATGCCTCAGTTGGTTCTACTTTTGGCCAGACCTTTGGGTCTTCTGAAGTCTTCGGTCCCCAGGCTGCCTCTGGTCTGGGTAGTAGTGCTTCTGTGAGGCAGGAGTACCAGCTTGGCTCTGCTTCTGGTCCAAGTGTATCGACCCTTGGAAGATTTCAGTTCAACAAGTCCTTGCAGCACTTCATTCCTGGTGAGGAAGAGCTCTTGTCACCTGCCTGCTTACCTTTGACTACATCTGATGTGTAATATTTCTCCCCAGGGAAGTAATTGTGCAGCTGTTAATGGTAAGCTGGAAATTGCCCAAGTGATTCAGCTGTGCCTGATATCTGCTCACTGTAGCTCTCTTATAAGTTCTACTCCATTTTGGTCCAAGCTTTGAAGCTCTTCCTTTAACTTCTGCATTTTGGTTTCAAAGAAATGGTTTAATGTGAACTTGTCCTGTGGTTCCTTGTGACTTCTGTGGTTGATCCTGACTGCTTTCATACCAGAAGAACCTGCATTGTGTTGCATTCCTTGGGTGGCATCTCATGCTTGCCAATATCACGACTTCATTTGTTAGCACCAGGCCAACACTCAGACCTTCTCACAGGACCCATTGGGCGACTCATTAGTGATGGTGTAAACCTGTAGGATGGATCCCTATTCCAACCTCTACATGTACCTTGTGGTCACTTCAGTATTCTGCCAGCAGACGTGGACTAGAATTGCCCTTGGTATGCTTGGTGTAGCCATATCCACTGATCTAGTGGACTTGCCATAGACAATGGGCCTTGCCAAACTTGCTCCTACAGCCTTTCCGTGGCTGCTTATGTGGAGAGTCCACCCCAAAGGGCCATTCCAAACCAATGAGGGCAGAGAAGTGGGCTACAGCAGCCTCCAGCAATGCACTGTAGAAGGTAACATGAGTAGTAACAGTAGTGTGCTTTATTTTAATGTACCAATTTTGTATGAAATGTCAAATTAAATACCAGAGAACCTTTTTTCTGGCAAAGCTCTAGTGTGTCCGTATTCAACTTGGTTATGCAGGATAATTTTCCAGACATGTTGGAAGCAGAACTTATTGAGTCTAAGTTTTTAATCTGATACCCACTTGGGTATGGTTTCATTATAACAGTTCTGCAGGCCATTCTTGTTTACATTAATTAAATGCCAATTGTTAAAATTCCTGACAGGTTAATGTTAGTCAGCTGATTCTACATAGCCACAGAAACATTTGCCAAGGCTCCATGAAACTGAATTTCAGATATGGCAATGTGGATTTATTTATTTTAAAGTAACATTGTGACGTAAAGCAATTTCTCTCAAACCATCTGTTTTAAACTGCAAGCACAAAAATACATGATGGGTGCAGCAAGCTCATTCAGAAGCAGCAGCAGTAAACAAATGTACTCAAGTTTGAAAAGTAATTTTAATAAAACTTATTCCCCCGTGGTCCTTGAATATCATACAATATTTCAAAATACTGGAACTAATATTGAGGCCATGGAGAATGAATTCTGGACGGCTTTGAAGAAATTCTGGTCCACCATCCGACGTCTCAGGGTGGGAAAGCGGTGCAGCATCAACACTGTTTATGGTGGGGATGGGGCACTGCTAACCTCAACTGGGGACGTTCTGGGTCGGTGGGAGGAATACTTCGAAGACGACCTCAATCCCACCGACACGCCTTCCAGTGAGGAAGCTGAGTCTGGGGACTTGGGGGTAGACTCCCCTATCTCCAGGGCAGAGGTTGCTGAGGTGGTTAAAAAGCTCCTCGGCGGCCGGCCCCGGGGGTGGATAAGATCTGCCCAGAGTTCCTCAAGGCTCTGGATGTTGTAGGGTTGTCCTGGTTGACACGCATCTGTAGCATCGCGTGGACATCGGGGGCAGTGCCTCTGGATTGACAGACTGGGGTGGTGGTCCCCCTCTTTAAGAAATGGGACCAGAGGGTGTGTTCCAACTATAGGGGGATCACACTAGTCAGCCTCCCTGGTAAGGTCTATTCGGGGGTCCTGGAGAGGAGGGTCCGTCGAATTGTCGAACCTCGGATTGTGGACCATTGCAGTGTTGTATTCGCCCTGGCCGTGGAACAGTGGACCAGCTCTATACTCTCAGCAGGGTCCTGAAGGGTGCATGGGAGTTTGCCCAACCAGTCTACATGTGCTTTGTGGAGTTGCAGAAGGATTTTGACCACGTCCCGCGGGGAGTCCTGTGGGGAGTGCACCGGGAGTATGGGGTGCCGGGCCTCCTTATAAGGGCTGTTCGGTCCCTGTATGACTGATGCCAGAGCTTGGTCCGCATTGTCGGCAGTAAGTCGGACTAGTTTGCGGTGAGGGTTGGACTCCACCAGGGCTGCGCTTTGTCAACAATTCTGTTCATAACTTTTATGGACAGAATTTCTAGGTGCAGCCAGAGCGTTGAGCGTGTCCGTTTTGGTGACCTCCGGATTAGGTCTCTGCTTTTTCCAGATGATGTGGTTCTGTTGGCTTCATCAGACCGTGACCTCCAGCTCTCTCTGGGTTGGGGAGGGGGGTCCTTCCCCAGGCGGAGGAGTTTAAGTATCTTGGGGTCTTGTTCACGAGTGAGGGAAGGATGGAGCAGGAGATCAACAGGCGGATCGTTGCGCCATCAGCAGTGATGCGGGCGCTGCATCGGTCTGTCATGGTGAAGAAGGAGCTGAGACAAAAGACAAAGCTCTCGATTTACCAGTCCATCTACGTTCCTACCCTCACCTATGGCCATGAGCTGCGGGTAGTGACATAAGGAACAGGGTCGTAAAGACAAGCGGCCGAAATGACTTTCCTCCGCAGGGTGGCTGGGCTCAGTCATTTGGGGGAGACTCGGAGTAGAGCTGCTGCTCCTCCGCATCGAGAGGAGCCGGATGAGGTGGCTCGGGCATCTGGGAACGCCTCGGGATTCCCCCGGAAGAGCTGGACGGAGTGGCCGGGGAGAGGGAAGTCTGGGCTTCCCTGCTTAGGCTGCTGCTCCCGCGACCCGACCAGGAAAAGTGGAGGGAAATGGATGGATAGATGGGATATATTGCAAAATTGTGTTTTTGAAAACACTGTGTACTGCAATATGTCTGGATAGAATGAAGGTGCTTCTAAATGGTACGGCTGGAAAAATAAATGCTGAAAATCTGTTTTCAGCATTTCACCCTCTTCACTTCTAATCCCAAAGCACAGCGTAAGTTTGCTGCATCAATTATATGTCAGCTCTGCTGATTACAGGCAGCTGACACTCCAGTAATTTTGTCCTTTCTAGTCAGTTGCTTTGCCTTTGCGTTCTTAGATGGGCGCGGTATAGGACTTTGTGTCCATATTGACAAACCTCACCCTAATGCAAAACTTAATTTTGACCCTCATTATAAGACCAAACATAAATTGAATCCTAATCCTAGCCTTAAGTACAATGCATAACCCAAACCCCTTAATTAACCTAAAAGCGATTCCTAACCCTATGCTACATCCTAACTAACCCTAAACCAATGCCAAATCTAACCCTGAACATAAACCTAACCATAATTCCCATTCGTACCTTAACCTTGGGGGTGGTGTGGTGGTTAACAGTGTTACATCATACTTTTTGGACCAGGCTTCAAATCTCTGCCATGGCACCGTCTGGAGTTTCTACCCTTGTCAGGTTTCCTCTCCACAGCCCAAAAACATATCGAGGTTAACTGGAGATACTGTATTGCCCATAGGTGTGAGTGAATGGCGTGTGCCCTGATTGGTGCCTCATCCTGGGTTGTTCCCTGCCTTGTACCTAGAGGCTCCAGATGCCCCGTGACCCCCTTATCTTGTAATCTCACCTTCTTCTTTTCAACGCAGTATATACATAGATTTTTTGTAATATGTAACAGTATTTAGAGATGCTGTATTTCCAGTCATGATCTGCATAGCAATGTACAGGGGTTGGACAATGAAACTAAAACACCTTGTCAATAGTGTTTGCGGTTTCATGCCTAAATATGAGCAGCCTGGTGGCCAGTCTTCACAAACCTGTGAAGGCTACATTAGCAGAACAATATCAGAGATGTACATAAAATATTGCAATCCACACAACATAATGGGAGACATATCAGAGATCAAAAGAGGACAAATTGTTGGTGTGCATCTCACTGGTGCATATGTGACCAGGACAGCCCGTCCTTGTGGTGTATCAGTGTACAGCCATATCATCAAGAAGGACGGACCACATTCACCAGGAGTGACTGTGGACACATGAGGAAGCTGTCTGAAAGGGATGTCCAGTTACTAACCCAGATTGTATCCAAAAAACCACAGCTACCCAACTCACTGCAGAATTAAAAGCCTGATGTGGTCAAATCTACAGCTAGAAGTATGTTCTATTATGTATTCTATTCACACCCTTGAAAAAATGTGACCTACCAAGCACACCACTATTGCAGTAGATGGTTAATACCTCTATCTGTCTGTCTTTAAATTGCATATGCTGAAGTGTATCTCTGAGGCTGGGGTACTCCCTGGATGAGATGCCGCAGGCACACATTCTCACATGCATTCACACAGTCACACTCCAGGCGATTCACCATTTGGCCTAACAGCTAGTATTTCAGCTACAAGACATGCAGGATGATCCAACATGCAAACTTATTACGCAAAGAGGCAAGATTTGATGCCCCAGACCTGGAGGTCAGCCACTGCCACCCCATGATTATCATTTTTCACTGTCTTTTGCAAACCACGTGCATTCATTGACTACTTACTGACACCTGGTGCACACATAGGACATTGCATATTTTATTATGCCACCGTTTCTCAACTTAGTCCTTGGGGACCTAGAAACTGCCTCCTAGTTCTTAACACACCAGGACCAGGCATATGGTGTTCTTCATTATTAGGTGCATGTGTGCTGGGAGGGAGCAAAAATATACGTGGGTATTATTCTTTATTTTGCAGACACTTTTATCCACAATTACTTGAAAGCAGGGGGAGTGGCCAGAGTAACTCTTGCTAAGAGCCTTGGCTCAAGTACCCAGTGATGAAATCATCGTGCAAATCACGAGATTTGAACCAGCAGATCCACACATAAGGCCAAACTACATCTGAACTGGTTTATTGACCTCCCCTTCGGCTGAACTTTAAACTGATCGTGTTTTTTGAAGCATGTGTGCGCCGGCGACGGTGTCAACCGAGATGGCGTGACGGGAAGCTAAGCTTCTTGTGCCAATTCAAGAATTTCCCATGTACAGTTTCCCACATTAGTAACTATTACTACTGATTATACCAGAGCGTTGGTGAGCGCCATTCTCTTACAGAGATGCCACATACAGTAGGTGTTGATTATCTTCAACCTTACAACAGTTCTGTATAAATGGTTTAATGTTTTATTAAACATAATATTATCACCTGTGTGACTGTGTGCTCATAAGCAGTCCCTTTTATCAACACACTCAAGCGCCAATTTCTTGATGGTTTCTATGGGAATTTTCGGACGTGCCGTTTCTGGTGAGTAGCCTGACCAGACATTCTCTCCCTAAAAACTATATTTTTAAGAGCAAGATAGAACATTATTAAACGCTAATTGAAATAATTTTCTTCTGAAAAATCAACTGTGTCTAGTTTATTATATATATATATATATATATATACACATATATATATATATATATTGTTAATTAGCCATTGTACAAGTGGCTAAACCAGTTTGAGGTGTATAGTCACATGAAGATAATTAACTCCAAACTGGTTAGCGACCCTCCACTATGCACTATGCTGCATTACACAACGTTGTCAATTATTTTCCTACAACCCCCAAATCTGAAAAAGTTGGGACGGTACGTTAAATTAAAATCAAACTGAAAACAGCACTTTGTTAAATTATCTTTGACCTGTATTACATTGAAAACAATACAACAACAGATTATTTAATGTGTTCCTCCTGAATTTCATTGTTTTTTGCAAAATGTGTTACTTGCAACACATTTCAAAATATGTTGGGACAGTAAAGCATTTACCACTTTGTAATGTTGCCATTCCTTTTCACAACACTAAAGACATTTAGGGACTGAAGACACCAAGTGATGACGTGTTTCAGGTGTAATTCTGTCCCATTCTTCCTGCAAACAAGTCTTAAGGTGGGCAACAGCACGGGGTCCTCATTGTCGCATTTTGCGCTTCAAAATGCGGCACACATTCTCTATTGGAGACAGGTCGGGACTGCAGGCAGGCCAGTCAAGTACCTGTACCCTCTTCCTCCGCAGCCA
>JAODKN010000061.1:44470-59491 GCA_026774425.1 Petrocephalus zakoni
ACACAGTCACTTCAGGTGGTGCCGCCTCTGTAACGTGTGTACACCCTTTCCTACGTCTACGACCTACGGTCACCCAGCTCTCTCGACCTCTCTGCTCTTCATTCTCCCTCCTCCCCACTGGTGGCGTACACACCATCTCCCTAAATGACGTATTAACTAGCTCCTCTAACTCACTGTTGCGTTGGATGAGAGCCAGTTGCTCCTCAAGGTCACGAACCTTGACCATGAGCAAGTCCACTAGCTTACAAAGCTCGCAGATGAAGTCCGACTGGACACTAACGTCCAGAAGGGCAAACATCTTACAAACGCAACACTCTCACTATGACCTCTTTCTCCCAGCCCAGTATATATAAAGTAATTTCACTTTAAGTTGATCTACTTAACATATAGTTAATACAATAACGTGCCAAGTAAAATAAAATTAAAACACTAAGTTATTACTTGCGTAAAAACTGAACTATTATTTTTTATTTTAATTTTAAATCCAGGTCAGCAATAAACCTTTAAAATTGAACTTTTAAAATAACCAGAAGAACTACTACTTACCAAAAGAAATTCCGCCTGAACCTGTATGAACTAGACAAAGCGAAGTTGCTCTTGGGAGGCTGAAAAACCACAAAACCCGCTACTGCCGAAGCGGGAAAAAAGTGGGAAATGTCCTCCCAGCCCGACTGGCGACCGAGCAAAGCTCAGGAGAAACTGTCTTTTTCCAGTGCTGGGTAACGTTACTGACGTTAGATATTATTGTATATTATTATATATTATCGCCCCGCGGGTGTTTGATGTGGAGTTATACGCTGATGGAAAACGCCGCTCACGTGACACCCGCAGCTACAGCGCACTATCGGTAACACTCGCGCTGTTAATTAACAAGGACAGACAAGTACTCACGCCGACCGAAATAAAAAACAACCACCCACGTAAACTCATCTAGCACAGAAACACTCAAATATACTTCCAAATACTACTGAAACACTAAAACAATCCCAATCAACCGCTGCTATTACACCACTCTCTCTCAGTGCAGCAATCCCAGCAGCCTCAGTGCAGCAAAGAAAAAGAAAAAAAAAGTACCTGTACAAAGAAACTCCATGTGCTTTCCCACCAATGGCAGCAGCTCCAGTCAGGCATTTATATTGTTTACATTGTTTAAAGTATATCTGGAAGTCAGATTTTATATTGACTGAAGTTAGTGATGTAGTAATAAAATAACATGTTTTCTATGACCATTCTGTGTGTGATGGACCACCAAGAGCCAGAATTTCTCAGAATGTTCCTGTTTGCCTTAATACTGGGATAACCACTCAGAAATTCCTTTCAGTTGTTGATATTAGAGAAAGCATGGGGGCAGGCCGCTGGTTCAGGTGTCCTGGCTGGCAGAGTGATGTCATCGCTGGGCCCATGAGCAAGGCCCTTAATGCCAGTCGCTGCAGGGGTGCTGGGTGCTGGGTGACCCTGTGCTGTCATCCCCAAACTCCCTCTCAGCTGTGCATGTGCCTGTGTGTCTCACGGAGAGCAGATTGGGATGGTGAAAAGGCAATTTCCCCATGGGGATGCATGAAGTAACACTATTCATAAATATTCATTTTAAGTGAGTATTTTTTTAAGCATATCTGAAAGGTTTAGTAGCCGTAGGGGTGTGTGATATGACAATATTAGATTGTGAAGGATTAGAACGTGTTGACAATCTGCCAAAGCAGAGAGATCGTAGTATCATCTATAGGGCACCTTCTATCCATTGCTGTTCTATAGTTTAGCCTGAAAACAAAACGGTGATATTGTGCTGAAGAGCTGCGGATATTCAGGTTATATATTCAGTAAGAAGGCAGTGACACCTTTTTATCATTATTTAGCATTTTAAGAAAAACATTTTCTTTATTATTATTATTATTATCCCAGGGTTTCCAACTTTCACGCATCTGGCATGACACGCTTTCTGACTCTCTCGCTCACACAAGACAATATTATTCCATTATAAACCTAGATGGACTATTTACAAGGTAACAAAACGGTTACATACATGTTAAATATGTGTGCAGACTTGTCTTGAATTGAAAATCTCAGGTGATGGTGACACTGATTATCCTTGGTAAAATACTGCAAAATAAAGTATTTTAAAATAGCATTGCTAATAAAAAACAAGTTTGTAAGTGAGTGAGGTTTAACCCAGAAAACAAAAATTAAATGTAAAGGAAACATTTTATGTGTGAAGGTAAGGCTATCAAAAGGGAACCAATGTCATCCATCCATCCATCCATCCATTTCCTACCACTTTTCCGGGTCGGAGGGGCAGCAGCATAAGCAGGGAAACCCAGACTTCCCTTTCCTTGGCCACTTCACCCAGCTCTTCTGGGGGAATCCCGAGTTATTCCCAGGCCAGCCGAGAGACATAGTCTCTCCAGCATGTCCTGGATCTTCCCCAGGGCCTCCCCCCAGTGGGACATGCTCGGAACACCTCACCAGGGAGGCGTCCAGGAGCCATCCTGACCAGATGCCCGAGCCACCTCATCTGGTTCCTCTCGATACGGAGGAGCAGCGGCTCTACTCTGAGCTCCCCCCGAATGACTGAGCTTCTCACTTTATCTCTAAGGGAGAACCCAGCCACCCTGCGGAGGAAACTCATTTCGGCTGCTTGTATTAGCGATCTTATTCTTTCGGTCACTTCCCACAGCTCATGACCATAGGTGAGGGTAGGAACGTAGATTGACTGGTAAATCGAGAGCTTTGCCTTTTGGCTCAGCTCCTTCTTTACTATGACAGACTGATGCAGCGCCTGCATCACTGCTGACACTGTACTGATCTGCCTGTCTATCTCCTGCTCCATCCTTCCCTCACTCGTGAACAAGACCCTTAAACTCCTCCACCTGGGGAAGGACCCCCTCCCCGACCCGGAGAGAGCACTCCACCCTTTTCCGGCTGAGGACCGTGGCCTCGGATTTGGAGGTGCTGATTCTCATCCCAGCCGCTTCACACTCGGACTGCAGTAGTGAGAGCTGGAGGTCACAGTCCGATGAAGCCAACAGAACCACATCATCTGCAAAAGGCAAAGACATAATCCTGAGGTCACCAAACCGGACACCCTCAATGCCCTGGCTGTGTCTAGAAATTCTGTCCAGAAAAGTAGTCATGAACAGAATCAGTGATAAAGGGTAGCTCTGACGAAGTCCAAGCAGTGCCCCAACCCCACTATAAACAGTGTTGATGCTGCACCGCTTTCCCACCCTGAGACGCCGGATGGTGGACCAGAATTTCTTCGAAGCCGTCCGGAAGTCGTTCTCCATAGCCTCACCGAATTCCTCCCACACCCGAGTTTTTGCATCAGTGACCGCCAAAGCTGCGTTCCAATTGGCCCGCTGGTACCTATCAGCTGCGTCTGGAGTCCCACAAGCTAAAAAGGTCTGGTAGGACTCCTTCTTCAGCTTGATGGCATCCCTCACCGCTGGTGTCCACCAGTGGGTTCGAGGCTTACTGCCGCGACAGGCACTGACCACCTTACGGCCACAGCTCCGGTCAGTCGCCTCCACAATGGTGGTGCGGAACATGGCCCATTCGGACTCAATGTCCCCCGCCTCCCCTGGGACATGGGAGAAGTTATGCCGGAGGTAGGAGTTTAAGTTCGATCTGACAGGGGATTTTGCCAGACGTTCCCAGCAGACCTTCACTATACGCTTACTGTAGGCCTGCCAGGCCTGACTGGCTTCCTCCCCCACCAGCAGAGCCAACCCACCACCAGGTGGCGATCAGTTGACATCTCCGCCCCTCTCCTCACCCGAGTGTCCAATACATTCGGCCGCAAGTCCGACGACACGACCACAAAGTCAATCATCGAACACTAGGGTGTCCCGGTGCACATATGGACACCCATATGTTTGAACACGGTGTTCATTATGGACAATCTGTGACGAGCACAGAAGTCCAATAACAAAACACCACTCAGGTTCAGATCGGGGGGCATTCCTCCCAATCACGCCACTCCACTCCACGCCACCCCCTTAGCCCCTCCTACAGGTGGTGAGCCCATTGGAGAGGGGACCCATGTTCCTTCTTGGGCCTGGCTACCAGGCGCTCGCCATCGAGCCCCACCCCCAGGCCTGGTTACAGGGGAGGAGCCCGGTGACCCGTGTCTAGGCGAGTAAAACTGTAAATACATGTTTGTGTTCATCAAAGGGGGTCTTTTGAGTCGCACTTTATCTGGCACCTCACCCAGGACCTGTTTGCCTTGGCTGACCCTACCTGGGGCATAAAGTCTCCTGGGATCATTGGAACACGCAAATCCTTCCAGCACGATAAGGTGTCGGTTCATGGAGGTGGGGAACCAATGCAGAAGGATTAAATGTACTTATATTCAGAGCTGATTGGAAAATGTGTTAACTCATTATATTTCAAAATAGGTTTCCCACCCATATATTTGATTGGCAGTGAATAAAAGTTAATTCTGGTAGAATTAATGCATTTGCAATTAATCACTGCTGCCATTGATCATCTGTATTGCACTATATCCCATCATTCTGTATATCCCATTGATAAAAGATATGCAAACTATTAGCTGTAATTACTGGAATGAGCCTTTTAAGCTCAAATATTTTCTATATGCCTGTAAACTCAGTGTCAGACTTAGATTTTAATAATCAGTTAAAATCTGATCAGTTTAATAATTGGCTTGTGTCCTTTAATATTTGTAAATGAAATATTTGAAAATATATTAAATGGATTATAAAATACATTTTATTCAACCTACAGTGTATTTACTTCATTAACGAGTGTAAAAGAGTCTTGCCGTTTGGCTTTATGACAGGCGAATAGAAACCAGAAGTTGATTTGCCAGTATATGAGAACCCGGAATGTTCCGTGTTTGCTGGGTACCTAATTCATTTCATAAACATTTATTTATTTATGTTTTTACACATTTCTACATTTCGGGATTTCTACATTTCTGTATTTATCTATTTATAGATTTACACATTTTCGTTGCCAGCGAATAAGGTCAATAAAGATGTATCTTATCTTATTTTATTTCAATTTGACTTGAAAAACGTTTCCGTGAACTTAACTTTTTCTTGCTTGCCATCCAACAAAAAGTTGATTTCAGCTCTCCTGAAAATCTGGCATAAACCACACTCAAATGCTTTCAGGTTGCTGTGCCACCTCCTCTGTCTCTTGTGCTGCCACCTCTAAAGGATGCACTCCTGTCGGGATAGGTTTCCTATCCTGGCTGCCCTGTTTAGGAACAAACACAAATAGCAAATGTCATACATTCAGCATAACATGAATGCATTGAGCTAATTCTCGCGGTAGGGGTAGACATTTAGGGTTCAGAGGTTTATGTCTGCAAAATGCACTAAATGTCGCTCCTGGGTAAATTGGTACTTGATGCTAACGTGGCTAACAGCGATTTAAAGTGAATATAAAATTAGCGTGGTAAGAGAATGGATGCACTAACATTGAAATCAAATCTAATGGTCATCTTACCTGAATGGAAATGTACAGATCAGACTTTCACATGTGTGGGCATGTTCTGGAATGTATGGTCTTCACACCTCACTGCTGCAAGCTACGCTATCCGGCGCCCTTTTGTCAGCTCTTCTGTTTTGCTCCTTGTTTTTTCTAAGCAGGAAACAAGAAGAAACATACCAGTCGTTTTCCCCGAACGGTTGTGTGACCGCAGTACTACCTAAGCTTCGCAAAATTACTAGATGACTTGATCAAAGCAGGGTTCCTCCAAAAATGGCGATCGTGTGAAATAATACCCATTATCCATTGCGCCATGACAGCAATGGGCCCATAGGCAACATACATTTCATCGATTGTTTCTGTCTGGAGCTCCCTGTGGCCCAGTCCTGGTTTAGATCAAGGGTAAGACCGATTACCTCATTAACATTCAGAGACAGAAATCCATAAATAAATAAATGTAGGAATGTATAAAACCACAAATAAATAAATGTTGATATGGGTACATTTGTTCGCCTGGCAGCTCGTACAGGTCGACGATGTTGATCGCTGATAACTTCTGCAAGTACCCTTTCTTTGCATCGGACTTAAGTTTCTCAAGGCAGGGCAATCTTCTTACTGTTCTTCGTCTTCTTCATCTTCGTGTTTCCAGTGTGAGGATCTGGTGCTTTTGTTACTCTGTATATGGGGCCACAATCCCGTGATTCGAAGTGAAACTGACCTAAAATTTGCCATACCTACCACACAGCAGCCAATACAGGTCAAGGCATTAGTAATTGAGTCAGAACAATTGCACCCCTTTAACAAATCCTGGTTTAGATCAAGGTTAGGACTGCCTATCTTATTAACATACAGAGACAGAAATCTATAAAAAAGTAAATATAGAAATGGAGAAATCCATAAATAAATGTAGAAATGTGTAAAGTTTTATTTATTTACTTACATATTTATTTATGCGCACATTTATACATTTGCAATTTTGTCACTCTTAGTCCTCCCTAGTATTGCATATCGCAAACAATGCTCTGCTAAAAATTCACAAGGAAAATCTACTAATAAATATTTTGAATAATATAGAATAATATATTGTAGGTGCTGTTGGTATAACTTCTCATAAAGTAATCAGTCTAATAAAATTACCTGCACCTAAAAAGCATGGTAAATTTGTAACATCAAATTTACAATAATTAATAGATGTATTAATTAAGCATTAATATTATGACTCAATTTTTTTATTAAAGTTAGTAATAATGACTTAAATTCTGTAAGTTAGGAGTTCAGTGATAGTACATTGGCTTCAGTCCATATCTGAGTGATACTACCAACTTAGATGCCGCTTATTGATACAGACCAGTAACAATGGTGAAACAATCAAACGAATGGCATCTGCTCCCTGATTAAGTCAATGATCTAAAGGTGGAAAAGGGGTGTGTGTGTCTTTAGAGGTGTCTTTGTCAGCATGTGTGTCTTTGAAGGTGCGTGGGTGTGTGTGTGGTTCTGTAAGCGTAAATGCATGTGCTCTTATCAGCGCATCTGGATTTAATACTCCCGGTATCTGCATCTCTGCAGTCAATCTTGGAATTTTTCTCCCTTTGTTCTCTCCATGTGGTGGAAAAGAAAGCAGCTAAACTTTTGAAAGGGGAATTTGGATTTTCCAAGAACAATGGTCTCTTGGCAAGAGATTTGAATTTACCCCACTACACACACATCCACAGCAGAGTTGTTGTGTACGTGAGAAGGAAAGGAGAGAGAGTGAATTTAGGAGATTGCATGCAATAGCTAGCGCATCAGTGTGTAAACCTGATTTCTCTTTAGTTAAATTAGCAACACAACAAATAGCGCATAATCAGTGTTGGGGAGTAACGGAATACATGTAACAGCGTTACGTATTTAGAATACAAAATATGTATTCCGATACAGTTACAATTTAAATAGATGGTAATTAGAATACAGTTACATTGTTGAAATCAATTGAATACATTTATCTATTTCATATGTTTATTCACTCTCCAATAAAATTCTAGCCATTTCCCAGAAGTCTGTGAAATGAAACACGCAGCTAGAAGCCGAGGTGCGGTTATGCTAACTGGCTGCGCATTCGCGGTAATGCAGCTGGCGCGACACAACGGGGGGGTGTTTCCGAAAAGCTTCCGTTAGCAACTTACATTGTTGGATTCATTCAGTTGCATGGGTCTAACTTAGGTTTGCCACATTTCATGCAGAAAAATAAAGGGGCATTGCCACAACCACTATGTGCCAAATGACACAAATGTAATGTAATTACCAAATGGTGGTAAATCAAAACTTAAAACATGGTCTCAAGAAAGTATTACAATTCATACTTAATATTTGAAGCACTTTAAGCACTTTACTTTTCGATGGACATAAAAATAAACTGAATACAAAACTTTTCAGTTATAAACTCCAATTGGCAATGAATTAGCGTTGACATACGAAATTAGTCGCTTTATATCAAAACGTAAGGTGCATAACACTTAAATAAAATTACGTTCACAATATACATTGTTAGATCAGCAATAACCTATTAATTATAAATAAGACTAATCTAATCAGCGTGGTTGCATTTTCATACAAACTGTGGACGGGATGATGCTGCGTTCATCATAACTCTGAACTGATTAAAAACGGGACGCTTCCATATTTTAAGGGACGTGTGGCAACCCTAGTACAACTATGTAAGTTGCTAACATAGTTAGCAGCTTTGCTTTTGGGAAATGCACCCTGGACAGGAGTACGCTTTTGTCTGGGAAATTCAGTCACTATTTCACGTTAAAGAAGAAAAAGGAGTGTGTAACATCATTGTACAGGGCAACCTCTGTTTACCAGGCACTAACTTACTTTCTGCGTACAAAAACCCCACTTCCAATCTAAGGAAGCATCCTTTTTTTGATCTGGCTATAGTCAGGTTTTTGGCTAGCTTGCCTTTCCTAGCCCTTATAGTTATAGTCAATTAACTGCCAATCGACAATCTGCTAACTATGGCTATCTACCATGCTAGAGCTGTAACATCCAGCGCTTTAGCGTCGTACAGTATGCAGCTTCAAGACTACAAGCAACAAGGCTGTCTGCTGCTGGTATTCACGTGTAGTGCTGCTCCGAAAACTGTTTACAGATTTAATGTTTCTGCACACTGTTTTCGCCGTATGCATGCATGCACATGTCAAAATGTGTAGCCTAATAATAACATTTCACTAGCAAAATGGTTTTAGGATAATGCTTTATGGCAGTGCTTCCACTGAACAATGAGACATGTTAAATTGATGGTGGTGGACTTGTCATGTGCATTTATGATGCGCAATTATTTAGAATCTGTAAGTGAAATGAAACCATCACCAGGGTTTCACCAACTCTTACACATCTGGCGTGATACTTTAATACATTTAACTAATTGCTATAGTAGAAGGAAATAATAGAATTGTCTTCTTAAGTAAGTATAGTGTGATTGCCACGTTCATATCATAATATTGTAAGACAATGTTGAAGTAATCCAAAGTATTTAGAATACATTACTCACATTGAGTAATCTAACGGGATACGTTACAAATTACTTTTTAGGGCATGTATTTTGTATTCTGTAGTGGAATACATTTTAAAAGTAACCCTCCCAACACTGTGCATAGTTAAAGTAACCAACACTTTAGTAATGAAGCACAAGTTTTAACTAGGCGAAACCTGAGTGACTAGCGCCATTGGCTGATCTCCCCAGTGCGCGATGAGAAGTCCAGCGAGGGGGATTCTCTGAGCGCCGTGACGGGATCCTGGTGACACATGGCATCCGATCAGGCATGTTGCTGAGAGTCCATTGATGCTTCCCTTCCGACGAGCAGAGTCTTCCTGTGCTCTGGAGGGAGTCTAATGAAGCGCAGCTTCTGGGTTTGCATTTCGCAACTCGAAGCCTTGAGTATTTCGCGGAGGTACGGCTGTCCACAAAGCTCAGTTGACCGCTAACTAGCAGTTGAAACTTCGGCTAGTGTAAACTAACAAACGCATCTGAGCCGGCAGAGTTTTAGTGTTCTCGCACAGGGCCTGAGTGTAAGACCAAAACCTTACTCTCCTCTCCATCTACAGATGCCCACTCTCTTTATGTCCTAGCTGTTATAGCAAGTTCGAGTTAGAGCCCTGAACAACAGCATGCAGACACTTCCCAGACAGATCCCGCTCTGTATGACATATGAGGTCTCTGGTTTCAGGACCGCAGCCGCGAAAGAGTGAAACATGGGATCCCCTAGGTGTGGAGCATGGTACCTACAATATAAACTGCATTTGGTGTGAAGCAGAAACATTTGTGGCATGTAGCTGACACCCTTATCCAGAGTGACTTACACAATTACAATCTCCCTGGAGCAACTTGGGGTTAAGGGTCTTACTCAGAGACCCACTGGTGGTAGACAGGACTTGAACCTGTCACCTCTTGGTCTATAACCACTATGCCACCACCATCCCCTAAGAACTCCAGTTCATTTAAGTTGTTTCTGCGCTGTAGGAGGAAGCTAGAGAATCCGACAAAAAGCCACGCCCACACGGGTGACCATGCAAACTCCTCCCACACCATGTGCAGCAGCATTGCTACCCGCTGTGCCACTGTGCTGCCCTCTGTACTAGGCTTGCATAATGTGTGATATTAATATCGACATGGAATTTCATGCTCAGGCATTTGTCACATCACAAGGACCGCAATGGCCTCCTGGCTTCAAACCCTCATTAAGTTGAACTAAAACATTGTTGGTCAGTTATAGATAACACAATTTTGCAAGCTTTGCAGTTTTATCAATGGCTATTTTTCAGCTATCTAGTATGTGTTAAAAAATCAGTCTAAAGTTCTGCATGCGCTTTCCGAGACACTCATAATCATTCTCGTCATTACTGTTTGAACAGGAGAAAGGGGCACCAGAACTGGTGATGAGAAAACTATTCTTATTCCACTGTATGGAAATATTTTGTATTTGATAGAGTTGCTGTTGAGCAAAGGCAAGTGATTTGTCTGTACTGTTTTGTATCTGCTGGCACAATTAATACCATGAACGTATTTGATAGACTTGGGGAGCCACTTCAACCACCACCACTGTGTAGCTCCCACATGGATGATGCGACGGCAACCATTCTGCACCAGTACACTGACCACACAGTAGCAGGTGGTGAAGGGCAGGGGGGTAGGTGAGCTGGGGGAGGCGTGAAGGGAATTTCAATAAAGTGTCAGTCAATATTATTATCATTATATTATATAACATTGATATATTATTGTAATTATATAATAATGATAATAATATATCATTTTATTATATTATTATATAATAATTTGGCTTCTTTTGCAGGTTGAACAGCTGTGGACTCACAGAGGAATGCTGTGAGAAACTTGCTTCAGTTCTCAGATCAAACTCACCATCCCTGAGAGAGTTGGACTTGAGTGACAATGACCTGCAGGATTCAGGAGTGAAACTGCTCTCTGCTGGACTGGGGGATTCACACTGTAAACTGGAGATACTGAGGTCAGTATTACTGGGTATTTCACACTGTAAACTGGGCATACTGAGGTCAGTCATTTTTGTCAGGTCAAATAGTAAACTGGTATCTCCGCCTCAGTAACACTGCAACAGGGACACAGATTAAACCACAGGCCATGGGTATTTGACAGTTCACCTAAGACAGTATTCCACACTGTAAACTGAAGGTGCTGTGGTCACTATTGCTGGGTTTTCCACATTTGTAACTAATTATTGAAAGTAGTCACATTTACTTAAAAAAACTGGTGAGGTGATCTTATTTACTGGAGAACTTTTCTTCCGTATCTCTGCAGGCTGTCAGGCTGTAGAGTAACAGAAAAAGGCTGTTCTTCCCTGGCTTCAGCTCTGAGGTCAAACCCCTCACACCTGAGAGAGCTGCATCTGAGCTACAATCACCCTGGAGACTCAGGGGTGAAGCTGCTCTCTGCTCTGCTGGAGGATCCCAGCTGTAAACTGGAGAAGCTGAAGTGAGTACAGAGTGTGTGTCTGACATGGTTACAGATACTTATGCATGTATGTGAAGAAGAGGCACCAATAAACTTATGGATTCTGCAGCACTATGTCATTCTGCTTCTTCTACAGTGTGGACCACAGTGGAGAGTGCAGGAGCAGACCAGGCTTACAAAAATGTAAGTTTGTATTCATGGTTTTATTAAGGATACCATTAATACTACTTTAGGATTGTATTCGCACAATTGTGATGAGTGTGGTGTTTTGCACTGTATGTACATTCCCATGTTTGTGTTTAGGCGAGTTTCTGTGTGTCATGTGCATCTGATAGCAGGGAGTGATAACAGGGTAAAATATATATTCTGATATAGCTGTGTATCTTCAATTTCACCAAAAGACTTCACTTTTGTGAGTCGTTTCTGTTTTGAGATTCGTTAGTATTGTGCTAAGTCAGCACCGGTAGTCTTCTCCAAACCAGTGGTACTTGTTTCTCTTCCTCTTGTAAGCAGACTCCTGCCAGCTGACACTGAACCCCAACACAGCGCACAGATGCCTGTCTCTGTCAGATGGGAACAGGAAGGTAACACGGGGGGCAGAGGAGCAGCCATATTCTAATCATCCTGAGAGATTTGACTGGAGGCCCCAAGTTCTGTGCAGAGAGAGTCTGACTGGCCGCTGTTACTGGGAGGCTGAGTGGGATGGGGATGGAGCCCGGATAGGAGTGACTTATAAAGGAATCAGGAGGAAAGGAGCGAGTAATGACTGTCGACTTGGAGACAATGACAAATCATGGATGCTGTGCTGCTATCCTCACCGTTACTCTGTCTGGCACAATATGAAACGGACTGACATTCCCATACGGCCCTCAGGCTCCCGCAGAGTAGGAGTGTATCTGGACTGGGAAGCTGGTGCACTGTCCTTCTACAGAGTCTCCTCTGATGGACCGACCCTCCTGTACAGATTCACCTCCTCGTTCACTGAGCCCCTCTGTCCAGGGTTTATGGTTTTTTCGAAAGTGTTGCTGTGCATGCTGGGATAGCTCACCGTGCACTGGAGGAATCATTTAACTGTATCACAGTGTGACATGTTGCCACTTCTCCATGGTAAATCTGTGCTTTTTACTCTGAAATGATATGTCAAATGTCAAAATAATAGGTTTTATCACATTGTGAAGACATTTGGTTCCCACAGAGTAAGTTCAGATACACCACTGAGCATGACAGCTGTGTCCAAATTCTGGGGCTGGGTCCTACCTAGGACGCGGTTGCTGTAGACCTCGTCCTTCAAATGCCACGAAGATCGCAAAGGTCCGGGAGAGAGTGACTATGAAAATGGACAATCTAGCCTTTTTTTCCTACTTTTATTTATCCGTATATCTTTACATACATGCATAACATATCACAATCATTTAGCAACATACAGAAAAAGTGTCATGAGTGTACAAAGTAGTAAAGTAGTGTACAAAGTAGTAAAGTAGTGACTAGAGTGCCAATCCCACCAGCAACCGTCAAAAGTTTCCCTGCAAGTTGGAGAACCGCTGGATAGATGTTGCATTCATGCACTTATTTCTTATTTCCCCCCACCTTTCTGGGGTGGGCTGCCTGGAGACCCAGGGATATGAAGATTTTCGCATGAGCCCCAGGAGGATGGGCTCCCCCATTGGGTCTGGTTCCGCCCAAGGTTTCTTCCTTCTAGGGAGTTTTTCCTTGCCACTGTCGCCTCAAGCTTGCTCACTGGGGGCTCATGTGAGCAGAGATTGTGTAAAGCGCTTTGAGACAATGTTATGCTGTGAAAAATACACTATACAAATAAAGCTGCAAGTTGCTATATATGTATATAAATTTTGTTCATTGAATTTTAGAATATGTCCATAAATCCAAATGCCTTTGAGGTTCGGCAAAAATACTAATGGCATCCTGTAGCTTTTAACTACTGAACAGATGTTTGGCTCAATCAGAATCAGGTGCACCCAACCTTTTTTTATAGTGAGAGATGTGTGATTCTGTGAAGCCACCCCAATGAATAAAGCCTAAGACAGCATCTTATATCTTTTCAAATGAACATATACCACTAGGTTATTCTTTGTCAGTTTAAAGGGCTGCTGGGCTTGGAGCAGGGAAGCATGAACAGGAATCCAAATTGCAGGGAAACAAGATTTATTAGTAGAAACCACACAGGCAGGGAGCAGCACAACAAAACGTTAATGATCGGACTGGGGAAACATACTCAAACGCAGACTGAAATACACTGGACTAAGGACAGGCAACAAGAGACAGCTAGCGAACGCAGGGATTCCACATGCGGTAAATGAGGGGGCGTGGCACACAGGAGGCTTGGACAGGAGGGACGTGACAGCACTCCCCCCACCAAAGGCGTGCCTCCTGGGCGCACACAAAGCAGGCAAAGGGACAAGACCAGGGGCACAGGACCTGAAAAACAAAAGCACAGACCACCAACGGGACACAGGGAACAGGACAGACACACAAAACAGAAATTTGGACTCCCCTCTCGAGTGCGCTCAGACAAGGGCTTGGAGAAAATTGAAGTGGCACACTTCATGGTGGCACATACAGTAGGGGTGAGAACAGCAACTCCCACATAACTGGGAGAAGTGTCCACAATCAAAGGTACTTTGTGTGGGTGGGAGCAAATTTTAAATAGATGTAATGAAGAAGTTTGATAATAGTTGTAATGTTGTCTTTGTTGAATTGAACGATTATGGAGGGATGTCTACGAACAGGTCTTTTTTTTTTTACTGCCTGTTCTATGGAATGGAATCTGAGAGTTTCCTGGATCCAGATAATGAGGTGCACCTATACGCACTACACTGGATTTTACTGCCTCAGTTGAAAAGATATCTTGATCTGTTCCTGGAGGCTTGGAATAACGACAAATTGACGACCACAGGTAGCCAATCTCCTCTACAGCTGTGGACAACATTTCAAAATGCTGATGATCCAGACCAGGTAAATCTACCATTTGTAGGAAATCATTAATTGTGAAGCCTTATGGCATTTTGTAATGTAATAATGTTTTTTTATGTAATTTTGACTTTTTTGTGTTGAAAGGTGAGTGAAGACTTCGGAATAGACTGGGAAGGACCATCATACAGTGATGAAATCGAGGGAGTTGCTGGCCCACAAGCCCAGCTGCAGAGAGAGTTGACTGCTCAAGAGATTGACACCTTGCCCAATCCAAATATTCTTTTTACAGAAACGGTAGATGCTTACTGTGAAACAGTGCAACAGTTAACTAATTAATTGGGATAGATGAACTGATACATAAACCCAAAGAATATGCTTGAACAATGAATATCTACATACATCTACAATGAATATATCTTGTTGGAGATCGCCGTCTTCGCTGGGTCCGTGGATGAGCAGAGACTCACAGCTGAGATGTGGAGGAGTCGCAGGTCCAAGTTTATTTCCGACAGATTGCAATCCGGGAGTGACTATGTGACATACATTCAGCATGTACAGTAAGGAACTCGACCATATGTATCTGCTCTATGCCTTTTATATCCCTTTTGGGCATCTCCCCCCTCTCTCGGTACCTTCCGTCTCCGTGACAACCACATGTTTAACATTTGCTCTCGTCA
>JAODKN010000062.1:1998-16134 GCA_026774425.1 Petrocephalus zakoni
CCCCCCACCCCCCCCCCGGTGTTTTTTCCCTCCTTCCCCCCCCCCCCCCCCGGCGGGGGGGGGGGGGGCCCCCCCAGGTGTGTGTTCGGTGGGGGTGTCTGGGGCAGGGATCGGATTCACATGATGGGTGGGAGACTTGAAGCATTCCTAACCACCTCTGGGTATATATACAGACGTACACTTTTACATTTTTTTTTCACCCCCCTTGGCCTGGCCGGCAAGTGCTGGGGTCGCCCGTCCGTAGGGGCCCGGTCCAGGTGACATCGCTTGCAATCAGTGTTCTTATTATCTGCTGCCCCCCCATTGGGGCACTCGTTGTCCGGGAAAGGGAATTCGGGTGGAGGGGGTTTTGTCGATTTTGTATCTGCCTCCTCTGTGGCCATTTTGGACCCCCCCCCAATGCTCCAATTACTCTAATCGGGGGGGGGGGGCATTCCTGGTCCCCTCTGAGTGGCACCCCCAGCCCGTAGGGGCCAGGTGGCGACTGCCCTTCCTGGCTGTTCCTGTAATTGCCAGGCGGCACGCTGTCTTTTGGGTGAAACGGTTCGCAGGGTTCTTTCTGGGGTCTCTCCTTCCCTTTCCTCTCTAAAAAACACCCCCTCTTTCTTAAATGGTCGAGTAGAATCAATAAAGGAACAGGGGTTACTTTTGACTCACTGTGCTGTTTGTTGGGGGGGGGGCAGAGGGTGTTAATAATAATAATAATAGCGATAATGAAACAAACTTGTTTTGATTCGAAGCCGAGACGGAAGCTGGCGTTTACCTTCTCCTGTATATTGGAAGCACTTCATGTTTAGTCTATATATACATTTTTATTTTCTCCCCCATGAATGTTCGAGTGCCAACCGCAGTTATTGTAACTCGGTTTTTTTGTTCTTTTTTTTTTTTTTTTAATTTTCGTTTTGTTCATAGCATAACTGCCTAACGCCGATTTAAATAAAGCAAAGTGATTTATAGATAACGTGTGCTGGCTGTTCATTGAAAAAGTTCGGAGTGGCCGGATTTGTCCCCGGAGTCTTGGGATAATGGCATCCGTGTGTGTGTGGGCAGTAAGAGACTGCTCCGGAACTGGGGCCCGCCCCCCTGATAGCCGTAGTCTGGCCCGCGCTGCACCGGGACGGATCGCGTCAATAAGTGGGAACGCTCGTTTGGCTCAGCCGTGTGGATCTGCAGAGCTCCCAAGTCCTGATCCCCGGGGGCAGAACGTCCTCCTGGATGACAGGTTTCCCAGTATGACGTCGGGCTCCGAAACCATGAGGGCAGCCACTCTGACTGGATTGTGAGCCAATGGGAGCAGAGTGAGCCGGGCTCCGTGTGAATGTGACTCTCTGCGGGAAGCTTTGGGTTCGAGTCCTGCTTCTGAATGATGCCAGAAGGGCTCACAATGTGGTTTTTGTTTATAGCTAGTTATGAGGCTAGCAATTCATTAAATGGGGATTTGACTGAATTACCCACTCTTGCTCCATGGATATTGCATGAAATGGTCCAATTTTATGATATTTGTGCATGAGGGTATTTGCATGTCTGTTTACAAATGTTTCACATGTTCTTTCAAATAGCAGGGGACTAGCTTCCCGATGTCAAAGCGAACATGCCGGTCCAGAACCGTATTCGCCGCTGGGTCCGTTTGCAGAGTGGCACGCGTCCAGAGGGGGCACCAGAGTGGTGCTCCTGGGCTCACGCAGTGATTCGTCAGGCCCCCAATGACACGGATAATTCCGGGCTGTGCTGCAGCGGATGTGCCTCACCGGATGACGCGAGACCCAAATTCCTGACCGGTATCCATGGTGATGAATCAAGCATGTAGAATGAAGCAATGGGGTTTTTTTTGGGTGGGGGGGTGGGCAGCGGAGAGTGGTGTCTCTTGATCCTGCGGTCCTTAATGCATGCATGGCATGGGGGGGGTCAGCGATTCACGTTTTCCCGTCCGCGTCGAGCAGCTCGAGGTGAGACGTGGGCGGAGCAGAGCGATGCGCTTGGGCTGCGAGGGTGCGGGGGGGTGCCTTTGAACACTGCAGGACGTGCTTTGGGGGCCCCATTGTAGGAGCCGGCCTTGTGTTTCGTACTCTAAAGGCGTAACGTTTGACTGCTGAGGGGGGCCTCTGCCCCTGGCCCTTAGCCTTTGACAAGGAAATGAACCCCGCAGGACCACAGTGCCCCCCAGTGCGTTGGTAGCAGCCCGCGTTACCATGGCGGGTCGCCCTTTCTCCCTGGGCACTGAGCCTTTTAGCCGTGACACACCTGCCCGCTTCAAAGCCCCCCCCCCCCCCGCTAGCTCGGCTGGGCTCATTCATTCGCTCATTTATTTCACACCCCCGCAAGGAGGGAAACACTCCCCCCGTCGACTCCCCATCTGGAACGAACCATGACCAAGATCTCGCCCGAGTTGGATCCGTCGAGCCAGAAGTGGGATAATTAACCCCAGTGGTTTCAGCAAACAGCCAAACTGCAGAATGCGCGTCTATTTGTTGAGCAAATTAAACCAGGTTTATAATCAGATCCACCACAATGGTTAGAGAAGTGAATGGGAGACTGCGGTGATAGCTTGTACAGTCCCACGGCGTGCCCTTTTCTGCTGAATTATGGGGATCAGTTATATTCATTTATGTAATATTTAATATTCCATGCTTCCCTTGAGTGATCCACCCGACGTGATGGATTCAGCGGGGTGGGCGTGTCTGCCCCACAGTGACGCCTGGAGAGATGTATGCCCTCAGGCACCTGCTTGTCTGTGGGCCCGGAGAATTCCGTTGGGTTCTCTTTTGTTTTGCCCCCCCCGTGATACAACCGGCGACGATCACCACGGCAATAACGGAGAAGTTTCAGCCACTGAAAGCACTAAGTGTTAAGGATGCGGAGCTGAAACTCGGCCCCGTATCGCTTTGAGTCGCTCCAGCCTCCATCTCCGGCCTTCTGAAACACGCACAGGTCATTGAAAGGAAACACTTCCTGTATTTCTGCCTCTAGAGATAAGGCCCACGTCAGACGCCAAGGACGTGCAACCTCACAGGAGAACGTTGTAATGGACAGACACGCTTCATCCCACTCTGCTCCCAAAGCGTATTTTCTGTGGTGTCTCTGAGCTTAGTGTTTTAAGGCAGGCGAGTGCCGCCATCCTGCAGCTTGCCGACAGACGCGGCCGGCCCTCAGTTCCCCTAGAAGATGCAGGCTTCTCTGAAGTCCAGTACGGTGGCCCCCCGACCCCCAAACATGCTGGGGGAGGGAGGGGGGGCTCTATTTGTGGCCAAGGAAGGAAGTATTTTTTTGGATAAACAGACAAGGGCACAGTGAATGAGTCGGGGTGGGGGGTTGAAGGCCGACTGCAGGATGATGACGGGCGGGGGGGTCTGCCCTTCCTGACCCCCCCTTTCCAGTGCTGTTCTCTCCTGACTCCCAGTCGGATACTTTGGCGCATTCTTACTACTGTGTATCGTCAAATACTGACGAAAAGACTCAGCGCAGGAAAACAAAAGAATCTCATTTGAATAAATGAAATGTAATAAAGCACCTTTAAAGTTGAAATCCGTGATATTAACTGCAGTCGGAAATGCTTAACCTGTGAAAAATGGGCCAGACTGAACAATCGACGACTAATAACGGAGACGGAGCCACGGGCAGATATTTCAGGTTCGGCTGCTGGGAGGAGACCTTCTGTCGTGCCACATAAAATGGCCTTTTTAACTTTAAGTCCCCCGGGAGGCACACGGCCGAGCCCCGCTCTGGGCCACCAGCCTTAATGGCCGAAGAGGGGCCAGCTTGCTTTTGTCCCAGTGCTGGAGGACGTTCCCTCCTCCGGGGGGCAGGAGAGTTGGTAATAGGAAGTGAAAGTGAAAGTGCCACAGCGTGACGCATGCCAAGTGCCAAAAGGCCACACGTCTGATGAAACGGGAGGAAGTGGAGGGTCGTGTGCCGAGGAATCGGCCCGGTGGGCCGTGCCTTTACACACACATGAACTTTAATGACATCCAGTTCTTCATACATAGGCTTGAATATGCAGTTGGCCCACCCTCTGCAGCTATAACAGCTCCAACTCTTCTGGGAAGGCTTTCCACAAGGCTTGGGAGTTTGTTTATTGGAATTTTTGACCATTCTTCCAGGAGAACATTTGTGAGGTCAGGCACTGATGTTGGATGAGAAGGCCTGGCTCACAGGCTCCGCTCTAATTCATCCCAAAGGTGTTCTACCAGGTTAAGGTCAGGGCTCTGTGCAGGCCAGGCAAGTTCCTCTACACCAAGCTGGCTCATCCCTGTCTTTATAGACCTAGCTTTGTGCACTGGTGTGCAGTTGGAACGGGAAGGGGCCATCCCCAAACTGTTCCCACAAAGTTGGGAGCATGAAATTGTCGAAAATGGCTCCATATGCTGAAGCATCAAGAGTTCCTTTCACTGAAACATGCCGGCTTCATGCCTAGGTGCTTGATTTTATACATCTGTGGCCATGGAAGCGACTGGAACACCTGAATTCAGTTATATGGAGGAGTATACTTTTGGCAATAAAGGCTGTGTCTAGTCACTTTGGTCAGTCATACAAGTTCCTACCCAGCCACGCCTGTCCCAGGGGAGATGGGCTAGTTATGCCGAGACACGCTGGGAAGGTGTGGGTGGGAGACAGGTAGCTGTAGCTGGCTATGCACTCCCAGTAAGCTCCCAGTAAGAACGCTAAAGGCAGCCGCTACTCTCCCAGTCTCCAGCCTGCAGGACAGTATTTAAGCAGGAAGCCATTCATCCACCTCAGGCCAGATGCAGTTTCCATCATCAGGGAGGCGAGCAGTGTATAAAAATGGCAGTTAAGGGGGCCTGTGGGCTCCTAGGTGCGCACCGCACACACAGCGCCCCCTGTAGGCTCCTAGGTACTCGGGCTTCTCACGTGACTGGCTCAGCCCCAACCTGGCAGCCTTGTATGGCCTTGAGAAAACTGATGCCGTCAGCCAGATAACGGACATCGATAACCGAACAGAACTGTCAGGAACAATGCCAGCCCCCTCCCTGCCCTGCCCGCCCCCACGCCGTGGGAAAGAGCCCCATCCTGCTGTTTTTTAGAGGATGTGGAGACTGCCTGCATATTTATTATTTATTTTCCATTATCTGCGCACAATAACATCCTGGGGCATGCTCCTCTGTGCTCACGCGGGAGCGGAAACAGGGACAACAGAATAATCATGGGGCTGGGTCCGCTGCGGGCTGCCGGGGAATCCGAGACGTGTTTGTTGTCCTGACGCCGAGCCGGCTGCTGATCTCAGAGAGGAACATCCCGGGGCAGCGCGGGCTGGAGGCCGGAGGACAGGCAGCGGATCTCTGTCACGGGTGAAGCCGCTCCCTGGTGACCGCATCTCTGCGCAGATCCTGAGCAAGACGACCCGAACTAGCTGGTTACTGAGTTTCCTCCCACCAGAGATCAAATCACTGTTCTCTTCCCAACACGCTGCGTACTTGTTAGTTTTTTTCTGTCCGCATCATATCATGTCCAGAAAAAACCCCACCAGACCCCATTTTGCAATGCCAAGTTGCACATTTAAGGTGAAAATGAAGCTTTGGAGGACTTTGGGGGGGGGGTTGCGGTGTTGTTGTTGTGCGAAATAGACGACGTCAACGGGAAGACTGCGGACGTGTCGATGGCGCCTAGAGAGTCCGGCAGAATGTGGCCGGAAACCATGATTTAGAGGGATGCGTCATCGTGGAGGCTGAGGCCCACAGCAGAGCCTTCAAGGCACAGATAGCAACACCAGCCATGTCAGTGGGCAGAGAGTGGGGGAATCTTCTGAAGAATATTTTGTGGGCTAACAAAACCAAGTTAGCGAGGTAGATGAAAAGGACGTGGTCTCAGCAAGTCTATAAGAGCGGCGAGAAGCTTGCTCATCAGAGATAAGCACAGCCATTGTTTTTAGGGTAAGGGGATCCATTTAGTTCAGCTTACCTGCTCAGAGTAAGAGCTCTGATGCTCAGATCCCTAAGGATGCTGAATGCATCTTTTCTTTCATAGGATAGTAGTGTCACTTCTATCTACCACCATGGCATCATCCTTGTGTGACCAATGAAAGGCTGGATGACTCACATTTCACCCACGACTCACTACTCACCATGAGTTTGGCGGTGACTGGATAGAATCGGATCCGGAAGGTTCTCTACTGACAGGAAACTACCCCTTCAGACCCAATTGGTGAAACAAAAGCCTTTTGACAGACTCAGTCCTTTTCTCATGTAGGCATGCTACCCACCTTTGCGGGACCATTTCAGGAGCCTGGAGAGCGCCACCTCCAGGCTTGGAGGGGAACAGCAAGCGATCAGCATCATCAAGATGAACCGACAAGTTTTGGAGTTTTGGAAAAGAGGGCCACTGAAACCAAAGCACTGTCTGGGCCGAAACAAAGCACATTGCTTTCATTTCAGTGAAGCCCTTGCTGGGGGGGGGGGGGAAGTATGCCTTAAATGTTTGCACATGTGTCTTTGATACTATTTGCAGTCACTGAGATGCAGAGCGGGCAGGGCCTTAAGGGACATTCTCCTTTCCCAGATAATCGTCCAGATGCGTTTCCTGAAACCCGTCGAGCGAAACAGCTTAATGTCCCCTATAGCTTTCACGTGTTGGGGCCGAGGAGAGCGGGCGGGGGGCGGAGCAGGGAAAAGCAGCCAAAAGCTGCAGCTGAATCAGAGCGGAAAGTGAGCTGGGTCGACTGCGGGGGCCCCGTCGTGGCAGCACGCTCCAGGACCGCCATCTTTCCGGAGACGCCCCGGCATGGCGCACACGGGACAGCCTGCCCTTCACATGTGCCGAAACATCCACCCTCCTCCCTCCCAGTCTCCCCATTCCAGACAGAGGCACTGTAGGGGCACCGCTACAGATTTAGGGGGGCCAGCACTTCACAGGGGCCCGTGAATATGTAAAGTTATACGTAAAAATTGGGCAGGGGGGCCCCAAAGCAACAAATTGTCAGGGGTCTGCGCTGCCCAAAATTCTGGATTTTCACATTTTGGACGGGGCTGACGCGCTCAGAGGCAAAATGATTGTTTTCCCAGTGACCCACTCCGGAGATGGGCCTGAGGGTGGGGGGAGGGGGGAAGGGCAGTGTGACAGGCTCCGTTCTCCAGACACCCCAGAAGCCTCAGGACCACCCAAGCACTGAGATGAGGAAACTCCCATGATTCTGCTTTCTCACGTTTATTGGGGCCTCTGCTGGTCTGGTACACAGTGGAAGCAGGAAGTGGATGACAGTGGTCTCGAAACACACGGCGAAGATGTACGCACTGGCCAGGCTGCCGTTTCAGGGATTTTCCAGAAAGTCATGGATATTTACACAATTCTCCACATCCCTTATTTTCAGCCGTCTGTCATACACGAGGAACAGGTGGTGTGTATGTTACACACAATTATACACATACATACATACGCACACACACACACCTTTTTACAGAGGTAAAAATGCTTATTGTATTAAAAAAAAATAATACAAGATTTATTTCATTAACATTTTTATGTATACAAGGAGACAGATGAATTGTACGCTTCAGGCACTTTTCAATAGTTCAGCGTGTGCAGGAGCAAGACTGGGCAGCACACAGACTGAACGCTTTTGGTTAACTCATCACCGCAGGAACAAAAATGAGATTTTGTCGTCCGGGCGACAAAAAGCCGTTATCTGCAAAGCGGACAACGAGATTGAGCTTCGGAGGGTGAGGACACTTGAAGAGCGGGCTGCATATAACCCATGACCTTTGACCCTTGACCCTCCATTGCCATCAGAAGGTGACCTACTACCCCACTTGTCTTGTGGAGAACGGCCCGTTGGGTTTCACTCACCTCACATCGGGATGGCTGCTCTTAGATCACATCCTGGCACGTCACAGGATGGTCTGCAGGATCTCGCAGTGACCACTGGACACAGTCACTCCCACGCCATAGTAATGCTCTTGAAGTGCTTTTTGTTGGTTCGATATGTACGGTTTGGGCGATTCTCATAATCTGTGGCTAATTCGTATTTACATGGGTATTATGCATGTATGTGCCTACACTCAGAATTGCACAAGCATGTACACACATGCACAAAGTCAAGAGTCTGCAGGCCTCATCCTGAACACTGGTAGCTTTAAGGGCCACTCTGGCTGACTGCTGATTGGCTAACTGCCTTTCGCTGCTGAACCTCATGACAGCAACATTTTTTACCGATTCTGATGAGCATCTAGAAGTGTTGCGGAGTAACCATAACGGGGGGGGGGGACTGAGACCGGACCCTATGCCCCTTTCCCCTCTACTGCGACTGGGGAACGGGGCAGCAGGCGGGTGGGGTCTGGTCTGATTGTACGACGCCATTATCGACACATGCACCATGTTAAGTCTGGACACATTTGAGGCAAAACATCATTCCCACTGACACCTCCTGAAATTTTTTATAAAAGCACTCCACACAGACATTTACATCTGATATTCTCCCTTTGGGATGTATTGATTAAAACTCAAAGGACATGAGACCTCAATAGAGGGAACATTTATGGAGGCTCAGACCAGGATTCGGGAATTCGGCAGGAATGCCTTGGATGGGGCACCAATTCACGCAGGGCCGTGGTAGACGGAAGCTCCCAGGACCCCCACAATGTCCATCTCACACCAGCTTAGCATTAGCGAGCTGCCCCTGACATTCCCTTAGCTTCTCTCGCTGGGCTAAGCGCACATCGCTGGCTGAGCTGGGAGGCTGCCGGCCGCCTGACCGCCAGCAGGGGGAGCACTTCCCTCGGTCCCTTCAAAATGTGTTTCGGTCGTAAGTATGAAGGGAAGGGAACAAAAAAAAAAAAAACACGGGCACACTACTCATAAAAAAAAACAGAAGTATAACTTTGGATATTAGACATTACAACTTAATAGAAGTATACCATTATTCCAGCAAAAGCTGTCTGTAAATAAAGGAACACAACGTGACAGGTGTCCACAGCTTCCGTCGTCATTTTGGCTTAGATACAGTGACAAAAGTACTATGCAGACAGACTATGATGGCAGCTTGTCGCCGTTACCGAGTCGGCATCACTAGTACACGCTGACTGAGGCCACACCCCTTCTACCACCAAAGGTGGGTAATTCAGCTCCAGAGTAAAAACCCAGACCAGGATTTTGTTTCAACCAATCAGTTCAGTATTAAGAGTCTCAGTCACAGAGTGCTCAACTAGCTGGTCGAAACAAAATCATGGCCTGGAGTGTTTGTACTCTTTGGACCTGGATTACCCACCTCTGTCTACCCCACATCCACATCCACACACACACACACACACACACACACACACACACAACCATTGATTAAGTGTCTTAGGTGAATCAGAGTTTTGTTTCCTCTCCTTTAATAAGCCAGTGTTTGGGGGGTGGGTTAGGTGTGATGGTCCATTTAAGTGCCTCTGTGTACAGGAAGGAACAAGCTGCATCGTTGACTGGCAAGCATAGGCAAATTAACAGGAGGGGGGGAGGATACTCACGAAGACATGCACACACACGAACGCATGCGGACACACACACGCACGCGCACACACACACGCAAACACATGCACACGCATGCATGCACACACACACATGCGCATGCATGCACACACGCGCACATGCACACACACACACAGGCACACGCGCACACACACACACACATGCACACACACACGCGCACACACACACACACGCATGCACACACACACACACACACAGCTTAGAGACAGGGGAAATTAAATTCAAGTTCTTGAAACAAAGTCAGTGTAAAAAATATATAAAGTACCAGTTATACGTAAATGAATAGTCAGTCAGTCTCTGTAATGTGAGGGGGGTCCCTGGCCAGACTGAGATTTCCCAGCGGAGAACAGAGGATGGCTCTCCTTCCAGCCACTGACCTGCCTGCCCGGCGCCCAGCCCGGCGCCCAGCCCCCCCAGGCCGCACCCTCAGCCCGCCGCCTTGTGCTTGCCCCCACAGCAGTGACATGCGGTACCGCAGCGGTGGCACACGCGCAGCGGCACGTAGCAGCACATGCAGGGCGCCACCAGCGACAGGCCCAGCAGGGCCAGCCAGCGCAGGCAGAAGCGCTCATCGCCCGTGTCGCAAGAGCACGGGTCCGAGTAGTCGCCCTCGGGGTCCGACAGGCAGTGGTACAGCAGGCTGTCCGCACACCACATGAAGCTGACCCGGTGGATGCAGGTCCGGATGGGGTCCGGTGCGTCCTGGCAGTGCCCACGCCCGTTCTCTTCGTGGTTGAACATGTCCCGGCAGTAAACACACCGCGACCTCTCCCCCTCCTTCTGTCCTTTCCGCTTGACCTGTAGGGGGCGGGGCTGTGTGCTGACCACGCCCACCCCCCTCCCCATGACCCCGCCCTTATGGTCGCGGTGGCCGAAGTCTCGGTCTGGAACGTAGGGGTAATTGTAGTCGTGTTTGGCCGGCTCGCTTTTGGCGAAGTGCACGTAGGAGTCGCCATCGTCCGCCCGGAGAAACCGGCCGCGCTCGCCGGCGTGCCGGTAGTCCTCGTAGCCTGTTAGCCACGTCCGCTCCCGCGGATTTATGCGCACGATCTCTTCGTCCTCGTCCTGAAAGCTGACGTGGTGGCCGAATTTAGGCATCGGCTGAAAAGAGAGGAAGAGCACATGGGTGTGGGCGGAATGTTCCAGAAAGGAGGCGCCCCGCATGTTTCTGGAAGGGAAGCTATTTAATAAGTAGCAAAAAGCATAAATAATGCTAGTGACATAAAAGGCACGAGTTTCAGAGCAAGGCTGGGGCACAGGAGCCTCTGATAGCCAAGGGGGGCACTATGCTAGGCCCCGGCCCCTTAGCACTCATGCGACACTGGACCACATTTAATTACCAGAATGAAACTGAAAATATCCTGAAAGTAGTAAATGGCTTTTGGAAGCACATTTGTGCCAAGATGAAGGCAGAATCCGTGGCAAATAATGAGGGCAGATCGTGGTCTTTGACAGACAGGATGTGCCGATTGCCCGTGTTATCTGTCAGCGTTCGGTACTTCAGCAAACAGCCCTGGAATATATTGAACTTTGAATGCAATTCGTGCTCATGAATACAATGAAAGCTGTACAGAATGCTGGCCTTTCACCTAGTCATCTGCCCCGCCCCCCCGGCCTTCCGATTGGCTGACTAAAGATGCATGGTACACACACCTAGTGCCGGCTGCTTTTAAGGTGCTGGCCACACTCTGCCGTACAAGCTTCTTCGGCTATGCTGGCGCAGGGTGGGACGCCGGGAGGACCTGGCGTCTATGCCGCCTGGAGCACAAACCCACCCCAGGACTTTGGGGGTGATTACAGTGCATCTCACCAGTGCTACTGCACAAACATCCATGCCATCCGATGTAAAAAGACTAACAGACCACAAAAAAAGTGCCTGCTATGGAAAGACTTCCACCAATAAAATATGCCAATTTCCATAGAATCTCACCATAAGAATCTAATCCACCCAAAGCCATCACTCACCACCCAGAAAGATTCCCAGCTAAACCTCCATCACATGGCACTTGTATTCGTAATAATTCGTAATAAACGCTAACCAAGTGTCGGCCACACCACATGGCCACGGTGTCCCTGCACGGTCAGCGGGAGTGAGCAGGCTTGCACTACTCTCTAAACCCCTATCTCTGACGAGCAGAGCCAGGTTACACGTACCCCCGCTGACGCCACGAGTCGGACACCCCTGTATTTTTTATTTGCTTTGTGGTGTACTCAGAGCGCCATTAAATCAAATGTCAGCGCAAGGGCTTACATAAATGGTAAAAGCGATTTATATATAACCTTCCGTTTAAATGGCTTTGCGAAAGATGGATGGGCGCTACGTAAAGCAATTACATAATTGTGGGCTCGCTCGCTACATTCCCGGAAATGCGAGGCGCTGGTCGCCTCCGAACGCGGTGATGCTAATGCTGCTCATACATACACACATCTGCGGAGGTAACAGTCAGCAAAAGATAAAACAGCTTCACTGTGCTACAGTTGTCTGATTTAACCAAAATCAAATCAAGGTTTGTGTCATAGCTTTCATTAAAAAAAATGCTGGTAAAAATTCTCTAAGGCTGCATTTCTAATTGAACATGTCATATGAAAGAGCCATAGACTTAAAGAGGCTCTTTTCCACGGTAAAGGAGCATGGCAAGGGAGCCAGTGTGCTGCTCAGTGGGTTAAGGATGCAGAAGGTTGCTGGTTCAAATCCCAAGGTTGGCTGAGTGATATTAATGTTGGGTCCCTGAGGAAGGCCCCTTACTCCAGGGCATATCTAACCCTGCTAAATGTAGATGCAGTCTTTTGGCACTGCAGATACGGGGTGGGGGCATGTCCGAGCGGAGAGGCAGCCTGCCAGCACCCACCTGCCCCAGGAAGCAGTGTTTGGGCCCCCCGTGGTGCTGGTGGGGGTGGAAGCCGGGCTGCAGCCGGAGCTCACAGAAGGCGGGCGAGTTCAGGGCCTGCGTGAAGTGCTCCTTCTTCTGGGAGGAGTTGGAGGAGCTGTCAGTAGCCGTCTGGGGGGAACGGGCACAAAATGCAGTGAGGCAAGGGGAGTGGGGGGGACTAAGGGGTAGTAGATTACAGAAGCGCCATCTGCGGGGGGTGGGGGGTGGGCACAGGATGACAGCGCAGACCGCGCGAAGACAAAGTCACCCCTCCCCCCCCAGTTGGGATGTGACAGAGCTGACATTTCTCCATTCCATTCCCCCCTCCCCCCACCTCCTGTGCGTGATTAAAAACGCTCAGATTTGTAAAGCTGTTCTGAAGTCCCCCCGTTATTAGGAGGGACTTGGGGGGTGGGGTTATATTAAGCCAGCATGACTTAGAACTGGCAGGGGAAGAGAGGAGCTGGAAAAGCAGCGGGTGACATCAGCAGCCAGGCAGCCACGGCGCATGTAATGCGCGGAGCTCGCCACTCACGGCGCCGCGGGTCTGACGTCTCCGTTTGCTCTGAAATCCCCATCAAGGCGACAGCCAGGTCAAAAAGTGCATTTGCTGTTCATCTCGCGATCGGCGATGTTAGAGACTTTGGACGCGGTCGCAGAAATGCAGGACCTGAGCATGTCGGAGGGGTAGCCAGACGGCGATTAAAGATGGAGGCCTGTCAAAGGCATGAGGGTACAAAGTCGAGGTAGCGTTCAGCTCTCTGGGTGACCCGAGAGACTGGGAGTGGCCTGGGTCATGCTGGTGACCAGTCAAACCTCCTGAACACAGGGAACGTCTCATTCATGTGCATGTTTCAGTCGTCCCTCTCAGTTGCCATGGTGATCCATTCTATCAATGGAAGGTGAGGGCAAGGCACTCTGGTGAAGATCTGATATAACAACAGTGGACCAAGATCCACCCCCATAGTGCCCAGCTTCTGCACGGTGATGGATGGATGGCAGTCCTACCCTCAAAAAAACTACCTTCTTAAAAGTGGATTTCCTATAACAACTGAGAAACAAACAAAAGTGGCCGAAACGGGGGGGGGGGGATTAATAACATTACGGAATGGAGCATCGTTGTGTTTCGATAATCATAGGAAGCCAAAATCGTAATAGAAATTTCAATCTTTTCTCCATTCGTCGTTCCATCCATCCATCCATCCATCCATCCATCCATCCATCCATCACACATACAGAACTCAGCCTTGGGGGGGGCAGGCAATAGCTCCTCCCCCTAAAATCCCTCCTGCATGGGGGCTGTGTGGCTTCCTCATACAAAACATCTCAGTTCAGTCAGAGGCTGTGTCTGCCAGTCTGCCCACCGTGTGTCACTGGGGGTGCCTGTCAGCACCAGGACCCAGCTGGACCAGCACCCAGCTCAATATCCGACACACGAACTCGGCAGTCCCGGGTCCGCTGCGTCCCGCCTTGTGAGAAGTGTGGCTTGGGTCGGGGGGGTGCAGACTGGCTAAGCTGCCAAGTCTCCCGGCTGCTTAAAGGGACGGGAGAGCCGAGGGCCACCCCCTCCTCTCCAGCCCACCTCGTC
This sequence comes from Petrocephalus zakoni, assembly GCA_026774425.1. Lineage (NCBI taxonomy): Eukaryota > Metazoa > Chordata > Actinopteri > Osteoglossiformes > Mormyridae > Petrocephalus > Petrocephalus zakoni. Next base: position 15,931 of record JAODKN010000062.1, read on the forward strand.
CTTACCTCCCCCTCCCCCCCGGGCAGTAAATCACCGTGGCTAGGAAGTGGCTGATAATGATAGCTTTACTGGCGAGATCAGGAAGTGACCCCCACGACCTCACCTCCCGCCAGCCAGCTGAAAGCCAAGAAGCCCAGCCCCTCATGCCCCCCCTCACCTTCCCCCCCACCCACACGCACAGCCGGTCATCTCCGCAAAACAAAA
>JAODKN010000062.1:80250-95975 GCA_026774425.1 Petrocephalus zakoni
TGAGCTTGTGCGGCTGCCATTCGGGTTGGGTGTCGCTGCTGGGTGATCAGCTCCCTTTCTGTGAGCCTGTGCGGCTGTCATTCGGGTTGGGTGATGATGCTGGGGGATCAGCTCCCTTTCTGTGAGCTTGTGTGGCTGCCATTCGGGTTGGGTGTCGATGCTGGGTGATCAGCTCCCTTTCTGTGAGCTTGTGCGGCTGCCATTCAGGTTGGGTGATGATGCTGGGTGATCAGCTGCCTTTCTGTGAGCTTGTGTGGCTGCCATTCGGGTTGGGTGTCGCTGCTGGGTTATCAGCTCCGTTTCGGTGAGCTTGTGCGGCTGCCATTCGGGTTGGGTGTCGCTGCTGGGTGATCAGCTCCCTTTCTGTGAGCCTGTGCGGCTGCCATTCGGGTTGGGTGTCGATGCTGGGTGATCAGCTCCCTTTCTGTGAGCTCGTGTGACTGACCACTTCAGAGCTGAACTCACTCCCAGACGTTTCAACCTCCACAGTCACTTCGCTTGTGGTTGACCGGGACAACTCTATCAGGGCATAAATGTGGTGAATTGTACGTGACTGTGGGTTTAATGATACACCTGTGTCAGCACTGGGCGTGGATTATTAGCCAAATCCTTAAATTAATAGGAGAGTCTTCATAGTACAACGTCCCCAGTTACATGTAGAAAGCACATATTTATATGTTTATAACCATATACCTGCTTATAGAAGTAGTACTCAAGCAGACATAACCTCTGTTATGCTGTCGGGGAAATACGAATAATGCCTTGTTACAAAAATGTATTATAAAAATCTGTCGAGGAACACTGGCTGCTGGTGGCATCAGAGCCTGGCCCATGTAAACGTCTGCTGGGTGCCACCGTTCCGCCTCAGTGAGCTCCCAGCCGGCCTGACGCGGTCCAGCCATGCCTGGCTGCTCACCGCCGGGTCGGGTCCAACCCAGGAACCCTGGGAAAAACAGAAAAGCCAAAAAAGACCCAGCCGGAGACTCCAGGGCCAACAGCTGGCACTCACTGGAAGGCCCCGGGGCAGCTGATAGTAAATCCACGGCAGTTAATTTTCACTGCTGACATGTGGAGAGGACGGTAACACCCTACCACCAGGTAAAGCCATTTTCCCCTAATATAAACGTCTTAAGTGGCGCTTTAAAGTTACGGCGTACACTAACTCGGAGAATAAGAGGCATTTAAAAGATATACGTGGCAAGTATTTCTTACACAAGCGGGTAACGGTTTTGGAAATTCAGCTGAGTCGTCTGTAAGTTTAACGCTAAATAAACCCAGATTAAAAAGTAAGAAAAAGCAGTCTAGTGGTGTACCGATCGCATCAAAGGTCCGGGATGCAGAGCGTTTCCGCTTTGGATTTCACGTCGGCAAAGGAAAAAGTTTCGGGACTTTGCGGTGTTGAATTGCCTAAAAGCGGCAGTCACCACGAGACTAACGGAGAGCATGATGAGTAGCCCCTGAACACATATTGGCAGTTCTTACCGATGGGTTATTTCTTCTAAAATCTGGAGATCAGCTTCACAGCACAGCCTGAGACTGCAGTTACACCACATAGCTCAGTAACAACGGCAGATGCACATAAACAGTACATTTGAATAAAATGTGACGCTAACACACTGACAGACAAAATGGAAGTTATTTGACCTATATTAAACAATTTAATTTTAATGGAGGAGCACTTTTCTAACCTGAAGGGCTGTCATGAGTTACTCATCGGAGTGATGTTGCTCTTTTTTTTCTTAGAAAAAACAGTGGTATAAGTAAATAAACTGCAGAAATGTGAAAAAGATCTTTGCACATTAAAATTCTGCAACTGTCCTTAGTCAGAGATCACACAACATCCAAAACAACCTTTACACAGTAACTGGAGACAGAAATACCATGATTTCCCTTTTCTGAATCCGCAGTAAGGGTCATGTGTACATTTTGTTGTATTCTTTGGAAGTGTTAATATCCAAGAGACATCTAAGGTTGCGATGATAAAAAGTCCTCCATTCCATTTCTCGGGGACTTAAAGAAGTCGAGTCCTTCTTTGGCTGTGCTCACACTTTATAGAGTTGGCTCTTTACTGCTGACTGTGGAGTCTATTATGAGGATGGGACGGCTGGGATTAACTCTGTCATAGCGTGAATGAGGACAGCCTTTCAGCGCGCTCCCCTCCTTTTTTGTGTTTTATTGCCGCGCTATGTGGCGGACTTAAATGAAAGTCGAATGTGCAATTATCCATAAATTCGCGGGGCTCATGGGAACCTCGGCAGGGAGATGCCGCCTCTGTGGAATCCTCCTCCATCAGACAAGGCCGGAGCTTGTGGAAGTCCATCCGCAGCGCCTCTGTCGAGCTGGCCGCGTTCAAGGCTCTTTGTGTCCGAGGAAAATGGAGTGGGCCGCGAGGGTCTCCAAACAAAACCAAGTTTGCCACGGGGTCCTTCACCTCCCAGTGGGCTTCAGAACTCCTTTTATTTCCGGCATGAATGATGTCAAAAACATATTATGCATATTAATATAGGAAGGCATTGTGATGGTGATGATCATGTGTATCTCGGTCAAAGGCTATACCAATATGGCAGCGTTCCAATAATCGCATGGATTTTTAGGCTCAAGAAAGACTTTTTAATGCACAGGTACTTCCTTAAAGAGTTTATAGTTTTTGAGTTTGATATTATTATGTGGCATGCATGGCAAAGTTCCAGAGAGACAGCGTAATGGTCTTTGGAGCAGTCTGCATAAGAGCCTGCTGCGTGGTGGTACATCAACCTACAACACGCTGAAAATGCTTGTTTCTTTGTGCAACTTTAACTTTTAATTTGATAATTGTTTACCTGTAACACTAGGAGATTTATGAACTCCGTTCATTGGAAATCACATGAAGGTAACAGTCTACAATGAAACATAACATAGATCTCTAGAAAAGTAGAAATGCAGGTTATGGTCTGACTGTATATCTCACATGTAACAAAGAAACATCATTGTATGGTCAGGGTCAGGGTTAGGGTTAGGGTCAGGGTCTGGGTTAGGGTCTGCGACCCATGTCAAGCTGCCACTTAATATAAGTGATCGTCTGTACAGCTGAATTAATGCAAAATGATAAAATAAGCACCTAGAGTACATGTTCTGTTCTTCAAAAAAGAACCTTAACAGTTTGGTCTTTGGGCCGTAGGATAAGCTGTTTTCTCACACAAATAACACCCAACTCTTTAGAGCATCCGTCTGCCTTCAGAACAACATTTATTTATTCTTCTCATATGATCATGATCAACAGCAAATGAAGTTGCTTGATTCTCACTGTTGCGAATGAAAAAGACATTAAAGACAGCAGAAAATGTCTGCCTTTTTATAGAAACCGACCAACACCCTCTTTCGGGAGCAGAAATCTGCACCAGCAGCTGCCGAAGCGCACACGACGCACTGCATCATCCCGCCAGACATTGTTCAGCCTTTCCGCTGGTGTCATGGCAACAACAGAGTGTTTGTCTATAGATTGGTAACGCATCCCGGTCCAGCCCAAGGTTCCTCACAGTCAAACTCCTTTGCACCGCAAACAAAGTGACATTTTGGCTCCGGCCGTGTTTTTTCGGGGGCTCGGATCCCCTTCAGAAATGCAACCAGATCCACAACCAACGAATTGGTCAATGTGATAAGTTTCTCATGACAGCCAGCTTGAGTCCAGTTCATGGGGACTCGTATACTTGAACTAATCTCTAAAATGCGGAGTGGCTAGAAGCCACAACGGCTCCGTGGAGAGGACAGCCGAGCATCTCGTCGCTACTTAGTCAGGGATTTACTGTTTGAAAAGAGGGCTTGGGTGCGGGCCGATTTATAGGGGGAGACCGCCGTGGCCCGATGACACAGCCCATTATTCAAAGCTGTATGGTGCTGCTTCACCACAATGAAGAGGTTTGTGCTATTAACCTGGAGGCATGGGGGGGGTAAAAGGTGATCTGTCATGAGGGCCCGTGGTCACGCCTGCAGACAGAAAGTGATGGAGGACCTTGTTCTCTCCAACGAGCCATCCGTAGAGAAGACCGAGACTGATGACCTGTCTGCCCAAACAACGCTCATCTGTAACAATGGGGCTGACCGGAAAAATTACCATCTCACCTCCAGGCCAGCCCGTTTCCAACCACCGGCACGAGCTGGTCGCATAGTGGGACCCACTGGGGTCGTGACCTTCATTATATGGCGAGGCAGAAAAACAGTGAGCAGAAGCGCTGATTCGGATGGGGTACGATATGGCTAACATGATTTATGTAGCCTCAAGGTCAAGGCCGACAACAAAATGATGAGCAGTAGCTTTTAAGTGAGACTTATATATTCCACTTAAATAATTCAGATGTTTTTTCCCAAACAGTCCCACAGATCAGTAAGGCTGTTTTACACTTTACCAATTAAGTCGTGATTAACCGTGACTCTCCTTTCAAAGCGCATGGTTTATGTGTAAAGCATAGTCATGTGTTCTAATGAACATATTAATAAAGTATGCCTCTCTTGTATGTTGCTTAAACTCCCCAGTAATTGAAAGTTGAGGCTTGGATCAGTCACGCCTCCAGGTTGTTTTTTCATTCCCGAGTCTCCCCCCCTGGCAGTCGTCCCAGCCGATTCCTTACGTAGGAGGATCTGGAATGAAAACGGACCGGGGAGCACCCTCAGGTGGACCAGCTGATCCCGGAGGCGCGATTGGCCAGAGCGTGCGGCGGAATCCCATGCCCCCTTTGGAGAGAACACCGGGCGCTCTGTGTGAAGGTTTGGCCGAGCTGCCCACTGTAGCTGTTTTCCATTACGGCGACAGACTTGGCACCCCCCGGCATCATGCCGCGTCCAAAGGCCAGATGTTGATGGCACGGTACCAGGTAAAGCCGGGGGCCGTCGGGTGGTGGTTACGGGGGGCGAGAGAGGGGGGTTATTTCAGCTATTTTATAATTGAGCTCTTTGCCTCCCAAAGCCACAGCGCTAATTGCGTGGTCGTTGTAAATCGCTCATCTGAGGCCGAGCTCGCCGCAGACTCCGTGCAGGATCCGTGCACATGCTCAGGCAATTGAGATGCGCCCCCCACCACCCAACAACCAGCTGGGGGGGTGGGGGTGGGAGCGGTTAGGCTAGATCAGTTTTCATCTGTCACACTCGGTGACACGAGGACGTGAGCTTTTCTCAGGAGGAGAAGACATCTCGCATGTAGCGTCGGCTGCCAATTCACGCGTGGTCTTCCTGTGATCTTTATCCAGTTTCTCCATACTGAGACGTACTGTGAATATAAATAAATAAATGAGCTTCCTAATAAACTTAATTAAGACCAGCACAGCACTGGGAAACAAGTATACAAATAATGAAACGATTCAATAAACTTAGCGAATGGGAAAAAAGTAATAGGGTTATTAGTGGTACCAGCTTGCTGGACTGTAACGGCTGCTGTGGGCTGGGTACAGCAGAACCCCCATTAAGCGGGGGCTCCTCAGAGGACAAGCAGGGGCCAAAGGCAGAAGGGCCACTGCCCCAGGTGCTGAGGGCAATTTCCTAGGAACGGAGAGGAACAGGGCTATAGAAGAGCTCTTCTACATGGGACAACTGACGCTGATTCAGACTGAGAGTTATGGCAATGAAATGTATTTCATCCCAGCAAGTAATTCCCACATAGCCTAGTGGACTGGAATGAGAGTATTCATCACCCAGCTGGACCTGGAGACTTACTGACCTCGCAATATCTTCAGGCTTGTGGTGCCTTAAGAGTTCCTCAACTGGGTGAAGAGACAAATTCTCTGATTGGTTGGGCGGTGTGATACTGCTGGCTCCCCAGTAAAGTAAATCTATCCGCAGAACGACAGGTGGGGGAGCCTTTTTACCTTTTCATATGCATCTGGTTCCCTTTTTCCCAGAATCCTCTGCTGTTTCTTGTGTTTACACATCACAACTCATTTCCTTTCTCTGTATGGGGCAGCCAAAGTAAGCCGTTCGTTCATGACTGCAGCCTCAAGGTCGAAGAGGTCACAGCGCCAAGAAAGTCACCCGCCCCCCCCTTGGCACTAGCGAAAATCACGTATAAACAAGCGAAATAAAAATCTGACTACCGACGTAATCGTTTACCCTAAAAAAAAAAACACAGTGCCGCTAATACGGCCTGTACGGAAAATGATCAAACGAAATGAGTGGGGGGGTGGGCTACTCTCAGCTACTTTCATCTGCTTCCTGCTCTGCGTTTGCCGAGAGTGTTTAAGGTCTGCGAGCAGCAGCGGGTCCTGCGGCTGGCAGCTGTCGCTCATTACCACTCTTCCTCCTGATTGCTTCCGTGTGTTAATGTAGCGTAAGAGCGGCAGAGGGAGCATTAGCCGTCGCTGGTTTTCCGGCACACCCCCGGCACACGGCTCCGCCAGGATCCCGCAGAAGATGAGCTTTCTCTTCTGGGCGCAACGCCGACTGGCCCTCGTTTAAATGTGACAGGCGAAGGTTTGCGCAGAGGAGAGGGCGGAACCGCTGGCTTGGAGAGGGCCGCCTTCGAGTGAGAGAAGGGCGATTAAACAGACCGGTCCTAATAGCATGCGTGATGTCATAGGGTGCCGCGGCCGCGCACGTACATTTGCAGAACGTCAATTTGCCAGACACTTCCCTCCAAAGAGATAAATAACTTCTGGGTAGTAGTGTAGTAGTGTCAGATAATCCCTGTAACAACTGCAGTTAAGGGCCTTGCTTAAAGGTCCTTGCTTAAAACTCTCCCAACACTGGGATTTGAACCAACAACCATCTAACTGCAAGTACAGAGTCCTAATCGCCCGAGCCGCACACCACATCCATGAGTGTAGCGTTGGAGCTTAGTTACCCCATGCGGCCCCTCTGCACCGCCTTTTTCCATCATATAGGTCACTCCGCGGCCAGCGCCCATCTGCAGCCTTGCGAGCCGACAGCCTGAAAGCGATGCCAGGCCCTCAGCCGCCGCTGAGGCGCGTTATCGCCCCGGCGCTCTGGAAGAGCCCGTAACTCGATGCACGCGGGCTCGGCGGTGAGCATGCAGCACAGGGGAGACGGGGGCTACATTAATGGGCGCGATTTGAACCAGATTTCACGATAATTTAAAGCTCGCCGCCCGGATTCCAACAATCTCCCCTTTGACGAGGGAAACGGAGCGTGGCGATTTTAATCAGGACTGCGAGCGGTACGGAAGAGCACCTGTTTGCTGCACAGGTGAACAGTTCAGCGTACACGGTCAGACTCCAGCGGCCCACAAAGGCCCTCCTGTTCATCCCGCGCCCTCATTGTCCTGATCCGTCCCCGTAGACCCCTGACTCTCAAACCAGTGCTTTAGCGTCTTCGTTTGCAGCATTCTTCTGCACGGACGACTTAAACCAAGTGATTCTACACATTTCCACTCATTTATAGCTTTACTAGGTCCTGTACATTCTGCTGTCCTGGGTCACGAAATGGACACTGTTCTGAATCTGCCCCGTCGTCTTTTCAGAAGATTCATCCACGGTTGTTAATCGAAGGCTGGGGCATAGCTGTAAATTCTGGGCTTGTTGATGAAATCAACATGTCCCCCCACCTTAGTTTATGTATAATTATACTTATTCAAGAGCCCCTGTAAAGTGCTGGGCCCCCCAAATCTACCAGAGGGTGAGCAAAATGACGACCACAGATGGCCTGCTTATGCCTGGGCAGAAGAATCTCTGTTCTGGAATCCCCGGTGACTTGGGCAGGTTAACGGTGAGCATACATGTCCCCCATCCCAGCTGAGAAACATCTAGTCTTTGAGGTTGGAGACTTTGAAGGGTTGCGAGTCTCTGTGAAATATATCTAGCATTTCAGCCAAGGTCATGAGAGCGTGAGGGTGCTGTATCAGAGGAGAGACTCCCAAAATCCACACAGCAGAATTATCAGAGGATTGGAACATCTAATTAACACACCTGCATCTAACGTGTAACCATCAAAGTCAACTTTGGGTCATTTCCTTGTAATTGATAGGAGAACGCCAGCAAATTAAAACGCGACGCACCTCAAACAGCCTTAAGTGAATGATAAATCTATCACACAGAGAAGGAGCTGTCCTCCTCAGCTGATAATTATTTAGGCCGCGATGATTTAGGCTGGATTTGGGTTGATTATTGTCATTAGCATTATGTGTTCTGGCTGACTGCATAATTAAGAGCGCGGGGGGAAAAGGACAGATGAGGTTTCCAAATGAGCAGATCATTTCTGGGTTTTGGAAACCTTTGCGAAAACAGCAGGCTAACAGCTGAGCTGGGAACAATTATTCTAATGATCTGACAAATGCAGATGCCGTAAATTAGATTTTACCCGCAGCTGGTTACTACGCAGAAGCAGAGGTACCCCCGCCTGCTCATGCTGGAAGCTTTTGCAATAGGGTAAGACCTGCCGTCGCATGAAGGAGGGACGAGCGCGAGGTCGCCGATCTCCTGGTCCTGACGTGACCGTCCTGTGGATTTTATTCCCCCGCGACATTACGCTTAAGGTCACGGCGGTCTCCTTCCGTGCAGCTGTGGCGTTTAGGCAGATGGATGATCGTGGACCTGCTGGGATCCGCTGGATCACCATCTCCAGCTTCAGAATTATCAACTAATAATCCGCACAAAAGCATGTTTCTGAGTTTAAGTGAATTTGATAAAAAAAAAAATCAAAAAGACCTCGAATATCAAATAACACCAAATAGTCCACACTTTTGCTTCATCTCAGCTCCCAGCACCCCTGTACCAGGTATTCAGTGTTCCTGATTGGCTGAGAGCTGGGGACTGGGTTCCCCGGGGACTGGGTTTGGAAACACTGCTGTAACATGGCGGGGAAGGTGTACAAGCTGCTATGGGTTAGAAAAGCATCTCCGACTGATGCAAGAAGCTAAGTCAGACGGGCCTGTGGGTGAGGCCTACCTCTCCCTTTTCCAGGAAGGCTCTTTAAACCCTAGGAGCACCGATCAGAAGGCATTGATTATCCTTCCAGGCCTGTTTGAGAGACAGAGTGAATGTGGCAGCCCCCTAAACACACAGGACTGCTGGGTAATTTCCCAAATGGCCATGCTTACCCAGAGGCCAGGCGGGTGCGTGTAGTGTGGAATATCGCTGTTCCCAAGAAAAACTGCCCTGGTCCTGGAGAGGCACTCGCACACGGACATGTAAATGTGGAAACGTTCCCCCGGCTTTCCCGGAAATGATCAATAGCGAGATCTGTCTCCTTCAGTCTCCCGGCATCCTTCTCCTCCCCCAAGCGGTCCTGCTCAGTTTAACCCCTACCCATCCTGGCTTCTTACTCTGTGAGCACTGCAGTGCTGTAAACCACGCTGTTTTACATCACTGTGTTTTTGTTTGTTTGCTATGTGACACTCAAATCAAATCCATAAATCTTGTATATCATCATCATCATTGTATTTAAAATTAAAAATATTCAGACAGGAATTTACCAGTAGCAGAAGTTCTGATGGGTCTGAGAGCAGTAGAAGGATCTCTGTCTGACTCCCAGCACCACCTCCCAGTTCTTTTTACGCATTCTTCCAGTTTCCTTTTTGAGACTCTGACTTACCTGATATTCTCAGCAATATGAAGAGGCAGAATATTGGAGGGAAATTTATGAAAACAGTTTGTCAGTGAAGTGAAGGGTGGTGTCTGAACCCTTGGCACTGGCATTCTTAAATAAACCCAGGAGTCCCTGAGTGTTGTTATTATGGATTAAATAATGATCTGAATGAAGTTCATCAGGGGGATTTTAGGTTTAAGGCTCTCCTATAGCCCTTAATCAGAAAGCACCCCAAAGTGGGAAATGCGGACTGGACCATGGAAGGTGACTGCTTCTCTCTGGCTGCATCATGCCGATTTGGTCTTTAAGACAAAGTCTGTTACAAATCAACACCAGCACTGAAACGTCATCGACGCGCCGAATCCCACGATCGGATTTCCCAGAGTGCCGTCAGCTGGTACCAAAAACGCTGGTCTCGCAAACCAGCTTTCCGGCTGTGAACGATGCTGCCGCAACGTCCCTGCTGTCTTTCTCCAACGATTTCCGTTTCTTCTGGTTTGTGCTTCGCGCACGCTGAAGGACGCCGGGCTACCGTGAGCTGCGGCGGCCTGCTGACGCGATGCCCCCCCCCTTCCCTGAGGCCCCACTGGCATTTGAGGAAGGAGCCCACACCGGCCCCAGAAAAACCCCACTACATCAAGCATCAACGTCCCAGAGCCGGTCGGCCTGACATGGCTTCCACCATAAGCAGCAGAATGGATTTAAAATGGAAACAGAGATGGGCGTCCTTGCCAAGCATATTGAACATGTCTGGAAACTTTTTTTAACAAAAAAAAAAGAGCTTTTTGTAGATTTTGTGGCAATAAAAGCTTCTGTTTAGTTTTCGTTTTATGACAACGGACAGTGCATTATTACTTAATACAAGCTTTTAACCTTTCCGTTATATTGTATACATGAGACATATTTGAAAGCTTAGCTATAGTTTGAAGTAACTTTTCTATGTCGTACTTTTAATGGATTGCAGAGAAGCAAACATACGCCATGCCGGAAATCTGCAGAAATATTTTAAGCTCTTGGTTATTTTTCATTATTTGCATGAGTAATTTTGAATGTTTGCTGTTTATTGTACAAAAAATTCCATACTGTCTCTGCAGCAATTCCTAGCCATTATTGCAGCTTTTTTGCACTAAGTTGCATTTTATATTGTCCTGGAATGTGTCTCTGATTATGTATATACCCTGAGGAACTGCTGCCTGGTCATGTGGACGGCCCCTGGTCACATGACCCTTTTCTCAGCATTCTTTGGCCCACTGTCGATTACATACAGAAACTGAACAGTTTACACTTCCACAATAGGTATGCCTTACTTTTCACTTACATGACTATTATAATCATAATTAAATGGTAGCATAAATCTGGAATGCTTGGACAGTTTCAGTGTCTTGGCTTAAAATAGAATATATTATAGCATTCAGCATGGTTAAGAAAATGATACTCCTGATCTTTGACAAATGCATAGCTTTGCGATGATCTGGTACATTTTTATCAAAGCCATACAAAGTGGACCCAATCCGAAGCTATCCTCCAACATCTGTATTCCCATCTGGCACTGTAATTAACTGCCGGTTTAATGTCTTTTCCCGATTTGAATAAGAGCCCCTTCTATATTTGGTAACCATGTGATCAGCCCGTTTTATGAACTGATCATTAGATGTGTAAAGCTGCTCATTTTTTTCTCCGTTTTTGTCATGTTTTATATATGATATGGAATTTTCTGGCCTAATGAACACATTTCACTTATTGGCGGATGTTCCCTTCGTCCGCATTCACAGTAAGCCAGGCCTTTGTGGGATATTAGTCAGGTTTCTTTATGTAATCAGGAAACCCGGACGGGTCTGTAAGAATGTGTTCCTGAGCAAGAGAACCCTAATAACTCACCTAAATATATTTTAATGACACAAATGTATAGTACAGCCTATCTGAAATATTAGAGCTTCTTATTAGTTGACGAAATCAGCGCCCACCAATAATTTCTTGATGCTTATGTGTAATTTAGCAAAATTATTTATATAAAGTATTTCAGCTCCGCTTCTCAGGCCTAATCTCGCCATGAGAATGCTTACATCTATGAGGATCATTGAACAGGTTAATGTTACACCCTTAGCATAAAATTATCTCCGTAAATGGCCAGCAAATTGGGCAAACAAATTGATGTGGCTCTTTACCAAGCAGAAGACAATATTTTTTTTAAGGCGGGGAAAAACCCTCCAAATTGCCACCATATTGCTCTTCCCGTTAAAGTCTCTGGCGGATCGCAGGACTGAGCGAATCCTCATAGCCCTGGCTGGTTCCAATTGCCTGCCTGGCTCTCACACCTGACACCAATTATGATGCCAAAAGGTAGGTTTCATCTTCTTCGAGGAAGCTTTTTGAATCCATTTGGCTATAGAATATGTTGTCTTTGTACGCCATTGTTTTTATGAAAACTTCATTGTTCGAACTTCATTTTAGCACATAGTTTTGTGGGGGTTTATTCCCATTGGCTCCTATGAGAAAATCGAGGCTGGAATTGACCGATATTTTTATTGGAACTGACAAATCGTCGCATTTCAATACTTGATTTCTGAATAAAATGCTGACAAGATGGGCAAAAGGAGTACAAAGTATCCTTTATTTTCACGAAAAATTATTTAAATTCAGCATTCCTGGGCAGAGAAAAGAAAAGTTGGACCAGAACCCCAATTTTAAATAGTAAAGTTTATATATATATATATATATATTATATATATCTATATATCTGTTTATGTGTTGAACCCTGTGTGGACGAAGCCCCCTAACTCTGATCAGTCTGCTGTTTGTACACACGGTTTCTTGATGCCCCCCCCCGACCTTCCACATGACGCCCCCTTTGTGCCAGGCCTTCCAAGCAGGAGGAGGTAGCTCTTCCTCCCTGGTCTGGAATAACTGAAAGCAGCACAAAGTGGATGATGGGATAAAACGGATGACAGATCAGAGAGACGGAGGAGAGGGGAGACCACGCCCACCGGCAAAGAGAGGGAGAAATTACAAATCAGGGCAGGGGACCCGAATCTAACGAGGGGTCTAACGATTTACCCAAGCTACCCGTGACGTGTGAGATGGCCATATGCGGACAGGAAGACGCTCTCAAAGGACTAGAACCTGCCAAACGAGGGAGACATCAACATGTTCATTTTTCATCACCAAACATGCACAAATCAGTGATAAACGTGCCAAGAAAAATATCATTGAGCATAGTCAGTATGTTTTCCATATTACTGAACATTATGTCTGCTGTATTCCGCAGTCTTTCCAACATATATAACATTCATTATTAATGAAACACGTATTTCATCCATCCAACCATACATTTATCTTCTACTTGCTTGTCCTGGACTTGTGGCCTATCCCAGGCAGCACAGGGTACAAGGCAAAGGGTACCTGGATGGGATGCCAGTCCATTACAGGGCACACACACACACACACACACACACACACACACACACACAGACGCATGGGGACTGACCATTCATTTCTTTGGGAAAAACCCTAATGCCAATCAGGACACCCTAAGCCCCTACCCAGCCCTAACACACCCAAATACATGACTTTTGGCATTTTTACTTTTTTGGTTACAGATTTTTTTATATAAAATAGTTGCATTGTGGTTATCCAAAAGGGACATGAAAACATGTCACCAAAAGGTTGTACCACCCTCTGGAGACATTATGCAAACCCACACACAAAAGCCACTAGCAAATTAGGGACATCAGATCATCCTACTGTATGTGACAGGAAAGCCCAAACAGGGAGAATATGTGGACGGCACATACACAGAGTGTTGGCAGTCATTATAGTTAAAAATACATTTTAAAAGACTGATTATATTTGTGAACATTTGGTTTCGAATCCAATTAACACTGCATAATAAATATCTATATTTAAATTAATTTATCTATATACTGTGTATACATGCTTTTAACTGTCTTTAGAAAAAATAAATATCAGTTTAATTGATAATAAATAGTCCAGGTAAAAAAAAACGAATTCTCTGTTCATCTCCACTGGTTACAGACATCGTCCAAAATCTACAGGCAGTAACTGCTTTTAAAGGCAGGTAGTGGTGCCTGTGTGACTCCCGTAGCTCTCACATGGCACCACGCTGAAACGGAGCTCCTCCTCCGCCATTGGCCGCTATCACCACCCAATCAGAGCCTAGATGAGAGGAGGGTCATTAGCACCAGAGCGCGTGATTAGCCAATCAATTCTGAGCGGGGCCCGCGGATGGCCTCCGAGACCATCCTGTTATGGATGGGGCCACAGAGCCAAGGGGAATTTGGGCCAACTGTGATTTCTTCCCCATATGGAGGACGACTTGGTTTCAGAGACGCGACATGCAGCACCTGCATTAGTCTTCAGGCTCCCGGAACAGCAGGCGCCATCTGTCACGCCCCTTTGCCACTGGAGTGCCACTGGTGTGCCACTGGTGGGCCACGAAGTGCGGCAGTGTGGCAGCGAGCATCAGGGCGGGGACAGGCGGGCTTCATGGCCAGTCGGCTACTGAGCATGACCAAAGCGTGCGTGGTGCCGAGCGAGAGCTACGGGAGTCACACAGGCACCGCTACCTGCCTTTAAAAGCAGTTACTGCCGGTAGTATTTGGACCTGTAACCAGTGGAGATGAACACCAGAGATAATGGATTTTTTATCTGGATTATTTATCATAAATGGAACTGATATTTATTTTTTCTAAAGAGTTAAAATTATCTATCTATCTGTTATCCATCCATCCATACATACAAACACACACACATACTTATACATACATATTTACATACATACATGCATACATATTTACATGCATACATACATACTTACTTTCATACATATATACATACTTACATTACATACATTAATACAAACTTACACACATCTTAGTTCTTTAACATTCATCTATTTAGACATTGCCTCTCAGTTTTTTTATGGTCACATGTGGAAGACAAAAGTCAGAAACAGGAATTGTGGTAACACAACACAATGCCCGTATTAAGATGAGCGCCTTATCCTATGCTGTAATCTATGACTGTGGATGCGAAACCCCCCCACAGCAGTTCGTCTGCAGGAGCAAAGGCTGCCCCCCCCTCACCTGCCCTGAATAGCATGTCAGCGCAGACGCGTCTGAAAAGTGAATTTGTACAGAACTCCTTTGCAGCTTTTTGCAAATTCGCTGTACTCTTAACAGCGAGATTAAGCTCAGCAGATCGGTCCAGCAGGCAGGGCGTGGTTTGGTTATGAGGAGGAGGCCTTCTGACGTCCCCTCAGTCCTGCAGGGCCAGTATTAATCACCACAGCGGTCATTCACCTGGAGAAGAGCAGAGGTTGAGGGAGGAACCATAAGTCTTCAAGTCAAACCAAAAAACAAAGAACAACTCGGGTGGATTAATGCTGAAAACCATTCGTATAATTTCTGAGAAGTCACACGTGTGTCACAATACTTTCAAGATGATTTTTCTCAACTCTTAAAATCTGCCTTAAAAAAAAATCCTGTCAGGTTGCAAATCTGAGCTTTTAGGCTCCCCTGATTTGGCATGTCGCCCCCATTTGTCCTTTAACTCAGTGTTTCCCAACGCGGTCCTTGAGAACCCCCCCAGGCAGTCCATGTTTTTGCTCCTGCTATGGACCGTCTGGGGACCCCCGAAACATCGCACTAACTGACAGTTGCCTCAGTATCTGCTGCTGCATTGACCTGCAGCTTGGCTTGTGTGGCTTTGTCTGCACAGTGTACACGTCCGGTCACATTGGCTTGTGTGACTACGTCTGCACACTGTACACGTCCGGTCACAGCACCAGTCTGCGCCCAATTATCCAGCCTCAGCCTGCAAATATCTTGGAGTGTCTCCGCCTACTTCCCTGCCTTATCTCAGAGGCATCAGTTCCAGAACCTGAGATATTTACCAGGGCACCGTCAAAAGCTCCTCCGTCCTGGATGTCCATTGTGGGTAGCTGACACAGGCACATGCATGCACGTGACCGTTAATTGGCCCGTTTGAAATCTTTCTTTAAAGAAGATGTTTCCGATGGAAGAGAAATAAATTGTACATGTATATTCCCACCAACATGCACTGAGATTGTGGGACTCACTCACATTATTGCTGTGAATCCAGGTGGCAGCCACCCACCCTGTTTGGGGCTCCAGTGCTGCGATGAAGTGGCACTGGGACCCCCCCATGCAGTGATTTTTTACTGGGTGAAGGACCATGTTGGC
>JAODKN010000063.1:30936-41034 GCA_026774425.1 Petrocephalus zakoni
ATTGCCCGAACCCAGGATCACAACATTTACCAGTTTGTCGGGATCTGGGACCATAGCATTTACCAGTTTGCCGGGATATGGGACCACAGTGCTTACCAGTTTTCCGGGATCTGGGACCACAGCATTTACCAGTTTGCTGGGATCTGGGACCAGAATGTTTACCAGTTTGCCAGGACCCAGGACCACAGCACTTACCAGTTTGCCGGGATCTGGGACCACTGCGCTTACCAGTTTGCCGGGATCTGGGACCACTGCGCATACCAGTTTGCCAGGATCTGGGACCACAGCACTTACCAGTTTGCCGGGATCTGGGACCACAGCGCTTACCAGTGTACCGGGCTCGGGGACCACAGCGCATACCAGTTTGCTATAACCGAAGACTGCAATGCTTACCAGTTTGCTGGGACACGCAAATCACTGATCTTGCGAAGGTCATCCATGCAGTCCAACATGGGGAAGATCTGCTTGGCATGCCTCATGAAGTATGGGTAGATGTCATCTATGTGCCCTAAAATCAGTCACAAAATCAGCAATAATAAAAAGTAAAGTAAATGGGAGGTAGGGACTGGAGGCTTTGCCTGTGATAGAAATGTCGCCAATTCTTGGACCCTTAACATAGCGCTGGGCAATTAATCAAAAACTAATCAAAACTGACATTCAGAACCTCTATTCAGTGTATTCTTTTCCATATCATGTTCATGTTTCTTCTTTTTAATTCTGTTAATACTTTCCCCAGTGTGTGTTCATGTACTGTGTCCTTAAAAACATACTACCGAATGTGCTGTCACATGACTCTGCCCCATCCAATCGGCGACACAGAAGTAACACGGAGGGGATCTCAAACACCGAGCTGAATGAGCAACTCAAGGGGCAGCTGCCAAAGAAAAATGTAGAGCCCTTTGCTTGGACACATTTTGGCTTTAGCCAGGACAACGCTGCACAAAAAACAGTCAAATGTAAACAGCAGAAAAACAGTTTCAGCAGCTGAAGCTAATAGCACCAATGTCTTTCAACATCACAATCATGTTACCCAATATGAACAGGGCATGGCTCAAAAAGAGAGACTGACAAGCACCCAGCAACAAGCGTCTCCACAATGCAGCTGCTGATAACACAAGCATTTACAAATGCTACACAATATGAAAAAGGATTCAGGAGGACGGAAAGAAATAACTGACATCATTTCCTACTGCATCGCGAAGGATACGGCTCCCGTAGCTACAGTGGGGCACAGTGGGTTTGAACACCTAGGTAAAGCCCGTTACAGAAGATACACTGTGCCATCTCGAAAACATTTTTCACAAACTACAGTGCGGTATTATTTAAAATGTTTATTTAACGTTAATATGTTAATTTAAACTTTACACATAGCATTATTTAAAAAATATATTTTTTGTGTAATTTATTTTGTATGCAAGCTATTTATTTTCTCATTTTTAGGGAACTTGTTTTTTTTTTACTAAAATGTGACCCGTTTCATAAGACATTTTCATTTTAAGAGATGTGTGCTTTGATTTGTTGTTCAAAATAACCTTCAACAGTTCCTCTGAGTGTTTCCTTCAGCTGTTTTAAAATCATGATAAAATATGCATCATCATAAGAAAAAATACCCCAGCTTTAATAGTTGAGCATATTTACAGTACAAACCTTGTTAGTAAACTATGAGGGCAAAAAACGAACTAAACAAAAGCAAAATAGTCGTCTATCAATCGTAATCGGGGTAAAATGTTCAATTAATTGTGATACTGATTTGAGAACATATCGCCAAGCCCTACCTCAACCCCTGCCCCAGATACTGTCTGCCCCTGATTTTCGTCACATTGGATAAAAGTATCTTAAGTAAAATGTAAATGCACCTGCTCCACAGCATATGTCACTGAGGATGATGTGTAGGTCAGCACCCAGCACCTCCGTTTCCAGGACATACTTCCTGAAGCTGATGAAGGCCTGGTGGAAGAGGCGAGCTGAGGAACAGGAGGGGACACAGAATTAGGGACACAAATCCAGCTCCATTGCCACTCTATGATCTGGGTCAAACAGGTGTCAGTGCATGCTGGGGCAGAACAAGAATGTTAGGGATAACCTAAATGAACTACTGCGAAATATAGGCCACGTAATAAACATGGGAAGCCAGAGGTTTCGAAAAATTCTCTCACCGTCTAGACCATGTTCAGATGCCAACTTTTGCATCTCCTTTCTTTTGTAGAACCTGTTCAGCAGCTTGAGAAGTTCGCCTGTTAAAACGGCACGAATGTCACAGTAACCGAGCACCACGAGCTCCAACTTGACTTTCATGAAGATCGTGAGCATGAGCGCGGACTCACAGTCGCAGCTCTATGTCGGTGAGCATTCGCGTTTCCACCCAGATTGCGTTCCACAATTATCAAGTATACACACAATTACAGTCATCAATATAATGGAAGTGGACACGGTGCTGGTAAAAGCCGCTCACGTACTTTTATCCAGAGGCTGGGTGAGCTCAACTCCGACACTCCCTTCGCCGGAAAACTCAGATTTAATGTCGACTGGCACAAAGAGAGACGTATCAGGAGGTCGGGATGAGTTGCTTGAGGAGAAATTTCGGCTTGAAGTTACGGTCAGTGTCCTGCAGTCTCCGTACTTTGGTACTATTCGTCTGGACTGACTCAGATCAGCTACCGAAGCAGCATTACGGAAGGAGAATTGACTAACCCAGGGCTGGACCCGTGAGAACAACAATGTATAACGGTTCATGGCCATCTTTCAACACATAAGTCAACAAGATAACTGTTTTCAGTCAGCCAGTCTCTATTTCCCCATGTTGTACAGCGATTCACTGTAGCAGAGGACGGTCAACACCAATCTCTCAGTCAACGTGGTGAAGGACCCTTTTTGAGTAGGTGTCCTACGAAATGCCTGTTGTAAATACACAAAGCGTGTCGCAATATGTATCCAGGTAGCACTGAACTTCTGCTGGAATGCACTGTATATGCACAGTATAAGCTCCGATTCTACCGGATTTTAAAACGTAGCGATTACATATTTTAAAATTTTGCGAAAATTGCAGGCGCCGCATTTCCGTTTCCTATCGAATGACATCAACGACTAGGGACCCAAACTGGAAAAGGTCAAAGTGCAATATTTAAGCAGCGAGCGACAGCCAGGTGCGTTAGTGCCGAAGCCGTATGCCTCGCAGGTGCTATAGGCTGTACCTTGGTTTCGTATTTCTGTTGATACGATCAAAAATGGATAAATCCCATGTTTAGCATTTCTTAAATATTTCCCATTCAACTACAATAAAAAATGTGCATAAATTATTGATATATGAGTAAATATAGCATTCTAACAGACCACAGACACTCGTGCAAGTAGAAATTCATCTTTTATTGTAGACAGATGGATAAATATATCGAGGTGGATATGTACAATTTTTCAATGTACAGAAATTGTTTTTCTACTGTTCAAATCAAACATTGTAAAAAGTGGGTGAACATGCAAGTGGCCAAGACATTATTTGGCATAAGTGTACGTAATATCTGCTCCTTACAGGCACTTCCATACAGAATCAGGAGGAATAGCGATCGCTCCGAGTGGGCGTCTGCAGCAGCGTGAGCTCGCGAGTGGATGCAGTGCCGCCGCATGCCAGACCCCAGTGCTTTCCTAAGTGTTCCATCTGACCAACAAAACTCAATTCACTCATAGCAAACAAAAATATTTATGTGACGACAAACTTAATAAAAAAAACAGAAACGTGTACAATACATAGTCATTTTCTTAGGTTCACGAGGCCGACGGGTTCGCCTCGGATCAGCACTAAAACCGCCGTCCGCCCACTAGTGTTTTTGCTTTAAGCTGCATTCATTTCTAAAGTTTGCTGAAATGTATATTTTCGTGTGTGCTCGTTAGACTTAAAACATAGGCAAAGGAATAAGAGGTGAAAGAAAAGGAAATGCAAATTATACAAACTATAAGCTGGCAATAAATTATTTGGGGGGGGGGGGGTATTTTTCAGGGAATTAGGAATATGGCACCCAGGGAAACAAGTAGTATTCCTTCAAAATGGTGCATTCCTAAAAACAGGCCCCTTGATCATTATCTACATGATTCCGCAATCTTTCACAAATGAACCGTCGCACATGCGTGTGAGAAACACTCTGATGTGGGTCTCACTCCTTAACCCATTTGGGGGGGCAGCTTTTGAAAAAAGGTAGCTTTGAAATGTTCCAGTGTTTCTTGACCTCTTACTTTGCACGTTACACACAGCCGCCTGCAAACTGTAACACAGAGCCTGGTGGCACCGGTGAGTGTGGGGTGGTGAGCGTGGGAGACACAGCCGTGCAGGATGGGTGTGAGAAAGATAGTGTGGATGCCTGGGGTGGGCCTGCTCTCAGCCTCATTCCATCCACTGACGCGCTGAATCCCCACCCGGAGCCCCCCGTCCCCCCCAGGTCCTTCACATCTCCGGCTGCTCCGCCGAGACCGCCGGCCGGGATTCTGGGGACTCGTACCGCTGATGGAAGTTACGCTTCCTCAGTTTCTCTGGGGCCTTCCTCCACAGAACAATTTCCTGTGGACCAGAAGGGGGTAAAAGGCTCATTTCTGCCTAAAGATTTTATGTGTAGGAAGAAATTTCCACCTTAGCAAACATCACGTCCATGCCAAATGGGTGACAGTGCCTGGAGAAAGCATGCTAGTTGACATCATGTTAACTGGCGTTTGCATCGACTATGTGTTTTCCGGGCCAAAGGCACGGCCTGTTACCTGCTGCTTGAAGTATCTCCGATCCTCTTCGTCCACCAGCACCAGGTTGAGGAAGTATCGGACAGAAAACTTCTTGTTGACGTCTCTCATGGTGGCAGTGAGATCATACCCGGCCAGGAATAGACGGATGGGAATGGACTCCCCTGGGGTGAGCAGACAGTGAGTGGTACCATCAGTATGGTTTCCTTGACTACAGTTTCCCTGACATTCCAGTACTGGTGAACACGGAACCCACAATTTTTTACTGGAAACCCACCTTTCACTGGAGCTCCATCCATAATCTCATACTTTGCTACAGTTTCTGTTTCAGTAGTTGTACTAGGTCCTATGGAGGAAAACTACATTTTAGTTTTTGTAGTAATTTGGCGATTTAGTAAAATTACATGTACATTTAAAAGCAAAAAAGTTAGCTTTTTATGAGCTTTGTGAGTATTGCCCACGGCATCCTGTGACAAATCCAGTGTTGTCTTTCAAAAGGGAAACACCCACAACACAAGCTTCCCGTGAGCAACTATATCCACAGAGTCAAAAGTATTCAAGTTCAGACGAAGGGCGCAGAAACCGACCTTTGGAAATTAAATTCTTATATGCCTTCACATAAATAACATCATTATAACTTGGGGCACTGGACTTATATTCCATGTCCATGAAAGAAGTTAAATAAAACGGTAAAGTTCAGTTTTAAACCAGTAAGAGAGAAGTTTCTTCATGGCCAAACTTGCCAAAGTTCCAAGGAATTAACGACCCACCGATTCCAGTGATCTCCTTCTTGATGAGCTGAAGCTCCATGTGCTGGATCTTGATCCTCACCAACAGGAAGTAAATCTTGCCCACAATTACGTCTTTCAGATGGTATCTGAGGTGTAAAGAAAATCAGATTACTAAATAATAAGCAGTTTTCCTACTGGTCAAAACACACATTTCATTAGACACTTGCAACCTTAGCTTGAGTGAATCATTACCAGCCCCCAGGAATCAAAAATACTAAAGAAGGTATCGGACCGCCTGTGTCATTCCCCGAGTCTCTCGTCAGGTCTAAGTTCACCAGCTACTCATGACCACCAGTCCCCCTCTGACACCCACGGTGGCGTGCTTACTTAGACTTGTTGTACTCAAACTCTATGTGTAGACAGTCCTCGATGCCCACTTCCATTTTGATGGAGTTATTGACATCCGGGTACGTGGCCAGCTGATGAACGATGAGGTCGTATTCCCTCACCAAGTCTGACAGTCTCCTCACTATCGTTACTTTGAGGAAGTATCTGGGGGAAGGGAGAATAGGCAAGTGAGCCAAAAAGGCTGAAACACCCAGTAAAGCAAGCAGCCAGCCCCATACATCCAAACATCCCCACCGTCTGAATTCCGGGCCAATCCAGACTGACACCACTCAAAGGAATGCACCCTAATTCTCAGAGCATGCTCCGGATGCCAAGCCCCAGCAGACGGGGGGCCCCCTCCACACTTCGGGGCCCACCTGAGCCGCACGTTGGCCCCCACATATGACTCATAGGGCTTCTCCACCTGCATGAACTCGAAGTCGTAGCTGCGGTTCTGCGCCAGCTCACCAGGGAGGGCCAGCTCCTTCACCAGGTTCACAAACTCGTGCGTGTTGCTCTTGTCGCTGAAGAGCTCTGAGCAGCGAGAGAGAGAGGGAGCTTCCTCATCACCAACAACATCATCTCATTCAAGGTGCTCAGTTACTTACGAGCCCTGCGCTTCCCACAGCGGATTCAGTGCCTATGGTTGGGCCCATGAGCAGGCCTTTAACCTCCACTTGCTCCAGGCACTTGCCGACCCTGCGTCAGCTAAGTTAATAAATTTGCTGAACCACCATGCCTCCTGCAAGCAATCTCAAAAGCTCGGAAAATGGGACCAACACATATGACATGTTCATAACCTCACATGGGTGCTACAGCGCATGTCCGGCTGCTGCAGGACCGGCAGGGTGTCAGAGGACCACTCACTCGGCCTCCATCTGCATGCGACAGCCACATGTTCCGCTAAGCTCTTTGTCCTGAGCTCGTTAGCAAAATGGAGCCTGTGACTGTAAATGCCCCCCCACCCTCAGAGGGCTCACCTCATATTCAGGAATTTAAAGGCATACCCCCCCCCCAGAGCTGTGAGCATAAACACCACTGGGGTGAAGACCCACCTATCTGGCCCACAAACTCGATCCGGATACCCTGGTGCTCCAGC
This sequence comes from Petrocephalus zakoni, assembly GCA_026774425.1. Lineage (NCBI taxonomy): Eukaryota > Metazoa > Chordata > Actinopteri > Osteoglossiformes > Mormyridae > Petrocephalus > Petrocephalus zakoni. Next base: position 37,873 of record JAODKN010000063.1, read on the forward strand.
CTCTTCCCCGTCTGCTTCACGGTGAGGTTCACCTGGAATGCAGGTCACATGGTATAGTGCCAATTCATGCTCTCCCAACACACACTCAGCAGATGACAGCAGGCAGCCTATTGTGGCGATGCTCTCCTGGGAATCAACTGAGTAAAATGACAACAGATCACAAACCCTCAGCCTGCACACCTAATCTTCACCCTTTCAGCAGAAGCCATTTTTAAAAGATCACTGTCACATCAAAGCAACAATAATAAACTTTTAATGATATATTAGTAATTCAAAGAAAGTTTTGTGGCCAAAGCTCAGTCCATATTCATAGACTCATCCTACACTTCCCTCCCTTTTTTAATGATTCCACAGACCAGTAAGAAAAGTTCAGCGGCTGGCTATTGCCCTAGTCTGCTGTAGACAGACATAAATGCCCATTTCTCTGGAATACTGGAGGTGTGATTTAACCAGAGCTCCAGCAATTATTTCCGCACCTCTTTAAGCATTAACGCTCAGGTGTTGTTCCTCCAGACCCCTGCCCATCGGTTGAGCATGAGGGGCTCAGACCAGGGTCCCCAGACCCCACCAGCTATTTTGTGTGGTGTTTTTTTGGTTTTCAGAGGTCTTGGCTTGTCCCCTCTGCCAGGAAGGCCTCATCCTTTCCCCATCCTTTCCTCATCAATCCAAGAACATCCAGGTCAATCTCTGAGTCATTACCTCAACCCCAGTGATAAAATCACTGCACCAAAGCCTGCATCCATTACTGAGGCAATCTAATGAAAAGCAAAGCACAACAAGCGCTCTCAAAGCCAGGTCAGGGAAAATCTTTTTTTAATTTTAAGTGAGGCATCACCCTGGACAGCTAACTGTAACCTACACTAAAATGCTCCCATGTATACTGTTGATTTATAGTCACAAATTTTGCCAGAAAAGTTTCTCAGGTCAGCCTGAGAGACAGCCACCTTACACCTGGAGATATCATCTACAGACATTACAAAACTCAAGAGGCAGGAGTTCCTTCTGCCAGGAATGCAACAGTTATGAAAGTATACATGAATTACGGGGATACAAACCTGACAGATGACTTATCACCTGGTTTTTGTGGATGCAGTGCTCTGATACTAATTTTGCACAAGGCCGGGAAGTTGAAAACCAAGGCACCAACCTTCCCAGCGACAGACTCTCCGTCGTAGAATAAGAAGTGTTTCTCCACTTTTCCGTCCTCCATCTTGAGCTCGGCCGTCTTCCGGGAGTCTGCATCATTAAGCACTACGTCGATCTCGCACACTGGGGCGAATAAACTTCCCAGGAAACTCTGCAGGAGACATGGCACACATGCAAGTGATAAGCAGTTTAACACTGGTCTGTCCTCCCTGATGCTTTGTTTGGGGGGGGGGGGGGGCTGGGTCAGGTTCAACAGGTGATACAGGGCATTTATGGAGAGAGCCAGTGTTTTCACAGCAAGTTGCCCTCTTGGGCACTAAGAATTTAAAGGTCTGTTGGCATTTTACACAACTTTTGCTTTCTTACAGGTGCCACCCTGTCAAATTAGAACCAGAATGAATCTGGGCTACTAGAACATGCATTAGATCTTGATAAAGGAAACTCCAGTGATTGCTTTCAAGTTTAAAGCCAAACTGCGATTCAAACCAGAGATTCCATTTTCTTTCTTTTTTTACTTATTCAGATACCCCCCGAAAGAAGACGGCGACGGGCCGATGGCTATTTCAAGGACAGCGCGTCCCGTCTGCGATCAGGCACCAACATATCATGCCAGGAGGCGTCAAACACAATTCGGGCGGTGCAGTCTGACAAACCTGCGTCAGCTCAGATCAGAGCTGACGGCCTGAGCCACGGCCACGGTACGTGCTTCCGAAGACGGTGCCCTTTACATAGTGTTACCGCGGCAGATGACACCTGAGCAGTGGCTTTGTCCCGCCTTACATATTGCACTGTAGCACGGGAGACGAAAATGAGCAAAGCGGATGTATCCACCGGATTTCAGCCCCCATCCTACCTGGGGGGGGGGGGCATTTAAGTTCGCCACCGTGATGTGCAACTGGCTGCTCCGGAACCGTGCAAAGGGATCGCCGGCAACCCAAAGCAGGGCTTCGGAGCGGTGTCTCGGCGGGGCGGCTCGGCTCGGCGACACCACGGGACAGTGCTGCGAAGACGCGGCCGCGGTAAACACAGGCGGCCTCGGCGCATTTCCGCCCGCGATCGCTAACCGGGGATCGACGCTTCCCCGTGGCCTCCTGCGCTCATGCGCCGACAGATAAGAAAAAGACCTGGGTACAAACCGCCCAAAAGACTCGGAAGCGGGGGTTTCACTGGTGGAGAAACGCCCCACTGGCATCCATAATACTCACCATGTCGGAACGCTCACGCTTACGGCCGCGTCCGTACCTCCGGATCCCTGCGAAAAATCCTCGCCGAAGTCCGCCTCGGTCATGTGACCCTCACCCACCTCCGGGACTCCCGCTCCGGTCATGTGACTTCGCCCCACCCACCTCCGGGACTCCCGCTCCGGTCATGTGACTTCGCCCCACCCACCCCGGGACTCCCGCTCCGGTCACGTGACCCCACTCCACGTTTGGAACTTCAATTTGGTCATGTGACTCGTTAACAAACACTCCGGTTAAAGGCCGGGATCGGATCTAGTGTGCCGGTTACCATTTGATGAACATGCTGAAGGAAGCTTCGATCATTTTCATTTCGTTTTCTAATGTATGGCATCTTTTTGTTTCTTACCTGAGATGTAGAGGAATTTCCATCCGGGACGCTGCCGAGACAGTCTCAATGAAGCCTGTTTCAAGCAGAAGCTTAAAATTTCGAATTATTTTTTTCCCAGACTCTAGCTATTTACCATGATCCCTGCCAAGGACATCGGTAGTAATTTGTTTTGGTAGTATGCATGTTTACTAGTAATCCACCTATACTTAAATGAACACAAAAACATTAATAGTTATTTCATAAATTATTGTCATGACACCAGTTTACTGTCATATGCAGGGTATATTGTAAACGTGGTTTCTTGAGTTTTCATCTAAACAACTAAAGGCGATGTGGGAAAAGCCGAACTCGAAGAGTAAAATCACCTTAATTCACATTGAATTGCTAATTCTTTTGTCTTCGTGAATAGATAAACATCGGCAGATCAGCAACGTGAATAACATTCAA
>JAODKN010000063.1:60107-70692 GCA_026774425.1 Petrocephalus zakoni
GTATAATGGACAGACACCAGTCAGTAAAACACATGGGGTCGGAGAAAACGGCACTGCAGCATAAAGTCACAGTACAAGATCCCTGATCCCAATTTTAGAGTTACTGGGCAAGTCTGCAACTTTAAAAAGGTTTGAGGAGTAGAGTGCAATGGTGTACCAACTCCGTACGCTGCTTGCAATACTTGCAAAGTCATAGTCAAATATATCCCTGACTAGTAGCAAAAAAAAAAAAATGGCATGGGATGGGACAGGGTTCCTTTTACCAGGCTTGAGTAGTACAGGATTTTATTTTATTCTTTTTCATGGGATTGGAACGATACTGGAGTGTTAATACTAGAACATCCAGACTGGAACAGTCTATACTAATAGGCCAACAGAAATATCAACAACCGCCAGCCGCTGCCAGCTGTGCACCCCCCCCCCCATCCCCCCCCGTACGGTGGTCGGCCAGCTGATAGCACTCTGTACCTTACATGCAGTTCATACTGTATAAATATCATAATATAGCTAATTATACGTACTTTACGTTGCTAGCTTCTTCTCCTGCTGTTTTTTTAGCATCTAGGAGAGTGAAACAAAGAACCGAATTGCCTGAATCTTGAATCTTGGAGATTGTCACCCAGTGCACCCTGGTTTCGGATACACGGCTGCCGCTGGTTTGATGACAGAAAGGACACAGCACATTGGCTGGCTTGGTTACTGCATTTATTTCCGTATGGATACACAGCCAGGGCGTTAGGGAGAGACGACAAACAGGAACCGAACACAGAGCTGCGCTTTGTGTACACGTCACAGAGGGCTACAGCTTAATGCTTGTACATCAGGACCTTTCAGCAGTCAAAAGGCCAGCTAATAACCACCAGACAATTAATAATAAACAAAAATTGGCTTTTTGGCCGAGGAGGATGGGCAAGCAGGGAAGGTGGGGGGGGGGGTGAGCAGGGGCTGCTCACTCAGGTGGAGGACCCCATCTTAGCTTGCAGGCGGCTGATCTTCAGGGGCAGGAGGCCAGTCATCTCCTCACTGAGCTCCAGCTCTGTCTCCACGGCCTTCCGGGCCTCGGGATTCTCCTCGCAGTAGCGGACCACGAAGCTGTAGCACTCCAGCGAGCGGTTGAGGTTCTGGAGCTGCGTGGGGGCATCCGGTGAGATAAGGCGGCCGTGTAGCCTGGCCATGCGGAACTTAGCCACCAGCGCGGGGCGGAGAACCTCCTCGTCCAGCTTCTCTGGGAACTTGCCCTCAGGCGAGCGGACCGAGTCCAGGAATTTCTGGTAGTACTTGATGGAGGCATTGCAGAGGTGGTTGAACTTCTTGATGGTGTGGGCGTCTAGCTCATCCTGCTTGTTGGCCAGAGCCAGCTTGAGGTCCATCATCTCATAGTAGGTGTCGGCCAGCTCAAACTGCAGCTGCCGGCAGATCAGCAGGTAGTACTGGGCATTCAGGTCCTGGCAGACGGGCTCCAACATATCTACCCGTCGCTTGTGCATCTTGCATTTGCGCTCGAGATCCTCCTCAAAGAAGGACAGGGCTTTGAAGAGCACACTGTGATCCTGCAGCACCTCGATGTGGTCCGTCACGTGGCCATCCATCTGGAAGTAATCCTTGGCCTCGGTCACATAGGCCTGGCCCACGAGGAAGACGGCGCGTGCCTCCTCAAAGTCCAGGGGGAAGGAGCAGCTGACCTTCTCCTCCAGGGCGCAGATGGAGTCGAAGGTGTCGCTGGAGCTGAAGAGCACGGTGCTCTTCCTTCCGTGCTCCTCCTGCTCCTCCTCACGCCGGCGTCCCCTCTTTAGCTCGGCCTGCAGCTCCGGGTCCAGCTCACCGATGTTGTCCTGACAGGCAGTTTCAAACAATGCTTAATTTACAGATATGTGCTCATATGAATACATGTCTTAGTTCTCACACATCCCATCATGCTCTGCTCTGAGACAAGCTAAGCCTGGAGTGCCAGCCATTATTCGGTGCCTTTGGAGCATTACGGGGGGTTAGGGGTCTTGCAAAGAACCCACCAGTGATGCAGCTATTCTGCCAGGCAAGGGGTTCAAACTGGCGACTTTCTGATCACAAACAGGTGGCTAACCCGCTTTCTCTGCAATTAAAAGGGCCCCAGATCCAAGCCGTGCAGCTCACGCGTCGCAAATTAACTACAACACGAGTGCATCATGCCTCCCATAACGCAGGAATTTGGGAAAAACAGGCAAAAGATGTCCCAGTGGAAAAGGTCAAGGCACCCTGATCCACGCCTCTCAAAACAGCAGCTTACAGGCGCTGGTTTTGACTCCAGACGCGCCAAAGCATAAACAGAGAGAGTAGGCGGAGAGCGGCCAGCTGGCCACCGTCATGGCACTAGCGGGGGAGTGGCCCATCGTTCCCGCCACTGCTCACCTCCAGCTGCTTCTTCGCGTCTTGCAGGAGGTTCAGGCAGTACTTGATCCAGCACCTGGCGATCTCGGCCCTCTTCTGCTGGAGCTGCTCCCTCTTCTCCCCCTCAACCTCACCTGGAACACAAACCCACAGGGATCACCTCCTCCCCAGCTAAGTACCAACACTAGACATTAACGACACAACAGCAGAAACTGTCAACATCATGTCCTATGAGTCTTCCAAGCCGACTGAAGGGCTCAGATGCCCATTAACTAATTTCCCTTTGCAGTGGTGTCCTCCCACCCCCAGGGGGAGACACTTACTTTCCTGAGCGGCTGCCTCTGAGGGGAGCTCACCAGCCTGGTTGGCAATGATGCTGGCTGCAGCAAGGCAGTGCCGGCCCTCCATATAACAACTCTGTCAGGGGGAGGAATTGTGAGGTGGGGTTTTGGGGGTCCATGGTACATGGAATGGGTCTCAAGCATGACTCACAAATGGACAGATTACCCAAAAGCCCGGGAGTCTCCTCTACCAAAGGCCTTTTGCACCAAGCTGGCACTGGTCATTAACTACTGTGCCACCTACTGTCTGGAATGTGATGCAGCAGCAGACAGTAGCCCTCCACGTGACTGAGGCATTACCTTGGTGATGTAGTACTGGGACAGGGTGGCGGCATTGATGGCCCACTCTAGGGGGACGAACTGGTCAAACTGGAGCTGCCTCTGCAGGGTGATGTGACAGTACCGGGCCGCCTTGTCATACTCATCCAGGTTCTTGTACACTTGTGCCAGGTAGTACAGAGTGTGTGTGTATGCCATTTCAAATCTGTCGGGAGAATGGTGACTTAAGAAGTGCCAGTGCCAACGGCGAGAACAGAGAGAGACAGAGTGTGCATGTAAAACGACGCAGCCGGGAGGGCGGAGCCACAGTGAGGCCTTTCAGATGTTTGCAGTCACACAAAGACACACAAACACGTGCTGGAATCTGAAGCAACATCAGCCAATTCCCCCCTTCAAAAGCGCAAAACAAACAAAATGATATTTCTGTTTTTGTATTGAAACAGCATGGTTAATGTTATGAAGCCTCTGTTTATTTATGGTGTAAATATTCTGCACACTTATCAAAACTTTGCATCCCACACATATCTAATGAAAACCTGCTTGCTAAATTTTGGATCATGCAGTCACCTCAACAATTTAAACAATTTACTTTTATGACGCCAAAATGTAATTAATTTATATGACTGGTGTTTAGCCCGCACTAATATGAATTTTACAGCTGGTGAGACTTGGAATGAGATGTACTACAATATTATACGTCTCTCTATACATTTCTTTTATTCATTACCCGAGGCATGGACTGGGCGGACCACAGACAGACATCTAACAGGCTCTTTGACAGCCACACAATTCTCCAGTCAGCTTAACTGTAGTCTCTGGAGTGCGGGACAAAACCCACGTGAACAACTGCACACACATAGACAGCAGCAGGGTTTGAACCCAAAGCCTGCATGCACACACATAGACAGCAGCAGGGTTTGAACCCAAAGCCTGCATGCACACACAACACACAAAGCGATGCACATAATATAAATATAAACCTGTTCTCATATAACAGACTACCTCTTGATTCTTTCTTGCTGGGTTATTTCATCTTCTCCTTCCACAAAAAAATCTGTCAGGTCCGCTGGCGGCTGGCCGTCCTACAATAAAAAACATAGGCGAACTGCATTTGAATTATAATCTCATAAAAACAGGGAACACCTTCATGAATCGCCGTCCGTTTAAGGCGCCTTGGTCTCGGCACTGACGCAGGGATTGTCAGGCAGACACCGCACAGGGTTCGGCGTTTATGATCGGCTCTTACCTCTTTCATGTATCGGACGTAAATGGCCTCGGCGGTCTCCAGAAAGCCCTGCGCCTTATCGATCTCATCTCGGCCGGCCCACAATATCCCCAACTGATTCTTAAAAGGCAAACATTTCACATATGGATATAGATTATGAACAACGCTAAATGGTTGCTGTAGCTTGTAAATAAAACTATGGTGTCATGTAAACACTCGTCCATCCTTAGTATCATGCCAGGCATGACTGATTCTGAAAAGGCAAACATTTCACATATGGATATAGATTATGAACAACGCTAAATGGTTGCTGTAGCTTGTAAATAAAACTATGGTGTCATGTAAACACTCGTCCATCCTTAGTATCATGCCAGGCATTTTGGATTAAGTGGTTAACAGCAGTAATCCGGAGTTACTTTTGTTGCAAAGCTGTTGTAAGGACATTAAAAGCCGCCAGCATTACCCTGACATGTATAAACACGGAGACATTCTCCCGGGATATGGCGCACTTGTCCAGCAGGTTCATGCAGTTCATCAGGTGCTCTTCTCCTGCTGACAACTCTTCGGTCTCCACATGGTTCACCCCCAGGTAGTACTCAGTCACCCCGAGCCTGGCGAGTCTCATCCCGGGCGCTGAATCGCCTAGGTACCCGCCCTCTCGCCGGTCTCCATCCCCGGGCGTCTCCCTCTGGAGCTGCTCGGCCTCGCCGTCCCCGTCGTTTTCTTCGCTGCCAAGGCTCTTCAGCGTGCCGTGGATCTCTCTCAGCAGCTCTCGGGCGTTATACTTGGAGCGAAAGGGATCGTTTTCCGGGTCTTTTCGGGACTCGACCTCGGACTGCCGTTGCGCACTCCGAAATTTCTCGCAGACGGACCTCCATGCCGGGCCGCAGGAGGACGCCATTTTGGCCGCGCATGCGCAGAGCGCACCCGGTAGTCTGCTGTCGGCGATGCGTGAGATCAGCCTGCGACCGGACGGTACCGCGAATCCGCTCCGGTTCGATCCGCGTCGTGCTGTAGATCCATGAGATCCGCAAAGTGCACGACTCCGTTTCCCTCCTCCTCCCTCACTGTGCTCAAGAAGAAGGGGGCGGAAATATGGGCAAGCAGGTGGTGTAGTGGTTAGTAAGTGTAGTGACGTAACCGAAAGATTGCCGGTTCGAGTCCCCGACCCGCAAGGTCCCGTCCCCAAGCACCGCTCCCCGGGCGCCCACGAAGCTGCCCCCGACCCCAGGCACTGCTCCCCGGGCGCCCGCGTAGCTGCAGAGGACACATGTGCTGTGGTGCGTCAGCAATGGCGATTGATCACCAATTGCTTCGTATTGATTTACAGTGACTCCTTGACGCAAATGTTCAACAGACACACTGAGATTACATTGCTAGTTAGAGCGGCGCCGCTTTCCCTACATCTCATTTGATTTATTTTATAGGGGTCACAAAGGGTCAAGTTAGAGTCTCTGTTTTCGTAGAATTACCGGGGAAAGTATACAGGAGAATGTTTTGGGGAAGTAAAACCAGAATCTGGGCTCTTCTGCTCATAAATTGTTGATACGTTTCGTACAAAATTACCAGATGCCTGTAAGGAATAATAATAATAATAATAATAATAGTTTGAGGTTTTCAGTTTATATAATGTTATAGAACTAAGGGAGCGAAATTATTAAACTTGTTCCATCTACTAAGTCACACACACACACCGCCCTTACTGTTTTTTTAACAAGGGTGTCGTTTCTTAAACAGTCTTATAAAACACGGTTAGCCGTGGCCCCCTTCTAGCGAGCATTAACGCGCCCCCGTCCACAGCAGTTTCCGCCAGGGACGGCTCTACGAAGGACCTTAGCGTCTGCAGCAATTCCACGCAAATAGCGTATGGCCTTAGCGTAAGTCAGCGCATAGCGTATGGCCTTAGCGTAAGTCAGCGCACGGAGACGGTGGTCGGCGGCAATCGCAGATCGGGCACGCAAAGGCACCGCGCTTGCGAACGTTACAAGAAACCAAGCGTCTGCAGTAACACGCTTCCTCCTTCCCAATTATTTCTGCCAGCTATTTTGCCCACTTCCCGGTTATTGCCCTGTAGCAGTTTGCGCTGGCTGCGCAGGTTACCATAGCAACGCCCGGTCGCCCGTAATTCACCAAAGCGAGCTCGCGGAGTGAGCGCAGACGCGCAAACCCGCACGCTACGCCTAAAGGTAGGCGCATTGCTTTGCACTGTTCCTGTGTTTTATAGGTCTCTCTGCTGTATTTATTGTAGGATCGCAGTATTATTTAATCATCTCTCTTTATTGCATTTCATTCTTAGTCAAACACTGTAGGCTAATTTCTGTGCTCCCTGACGTGCAGAGTAGGTGACTGTTTTCCACCATTTTGGAGTCATGGCTGCGGCAAAAAGCGTCTCTTAAAATTGCACAAAGGAAAACAAATTGCAATAAGACCCGTAATTTATTCCATATAGTTTGTAGAATACAAACACAAGTGTGTAATATACACTGTCGCAGACACCCACGAAATAAACTGATTAAGTCAAGCGTTACTAGAAGATCACAGGAATTAGGAACTGTAAAAAGACACTCGATACTTTTGCCCTCTAAATTATAGGGTGTCGATATATTTCCCGAGCCATCCAGTTGCATGTTTTGATTAATGTGCATAATTAAGTTGTTCACACAACAGCAATTCTTTTGGATACTCCAATTCGTTAAACTGGGAGGTTATTTTATATTTATCATTGATAGAAAATGATTTGCTGCTTGGAGGCATTATAGTTTGAAGAATGTTGTGTTTTACTTGTCAACTTCATGGCTGATTCAGACCTATTTTGCACTATTTGATGTTTTCAAGAAAATCGATCTTGTTGGCAGAAAGAAAAGAGGGAAGTGGACAGAATTACAAGCCTCACAACCTGCCATGGCTGCTCACTGACTTGCCGTCCTGTCAAGCGCTTCTGCCTCAATATACAAATTAGCCACCATTTCACAATATAAACACCAGCAGAGGGAAAGTCGCCTTTGTGTGTGGATGTGTGTGTATATATAGACTGCAGCTTAGTTTTTCCTGCTAATTTATTTGATATACAATGAAATTATTGCAATAAAAATCAATTTGAAATATGCAAACCGCTGTTTTAAGCAGATTTATTTAGGGGCATCTCTCTTTTACAGATAATTGGCACAGTCAAAACATGGCCCCACCTAGAGAGAGGTTACGCAAACACAAGTTCACAGACGCCGAGCTGGACATCCTCGTGAAGGAGGTTACTCGGCATGAGGACACACTGTTCGGTCTGCAGGGGAACCGGCTGACTGCACGCGAGAAGTACAAGATCTGGTTTGGGATCACGGAGCAGGTGTGCGCTGCGTCCGGCCTCCAGCGGTCCATCGAGGACGTCAAGCGGCGCTGGCAGGATCTGCGGAGGCGCACCAAGACCAAAGTACTGGAGGCCCGGCGGCAGATATGCCGGGAGCGGCCGGCCTCCTCCCTCTGTCTGTCCTCCGTGGAACGGAGGGTGTTCGACTCGCTCGGCGTCCACACCACGGTGAAACACGAGGAGCAGAACGCAGCTGTTTGTCACCTCCCAGAAGGTAAGGGGCTTCGCCTGCCACACTCCATGTATGGCTTTGGATGCGGAGATCAGCCATTTTGCACTGTATTCACCAAAGTAGATGTTTTGCACATTTCCTCTTATTTATTCTTTAAATTACTTTTATGTTTTATTGCTAATTAAGTGGTACTTATGCTATCCTCTGTTCTGTTAATTTCGTGTCCTGTTGTCTTTCCTCGTTATGGAAGCATGTTTAAGAGGTTAACAATCCCTCTATGTGCTTTCAGACTTTTTTCTTGAGTCAGGGGCAGAGTCTCTGGAGACATCCCGACAGCCTGTGGAAAAGCCTCTGGCCCACGTGAGGGACGTCCCCACCGAGGACCCCAGCTTTGCGGCCGTCCTGGCTGCACCTGACCCCCAACAGCACGATCAGCCATCCGTCTCGTGTCCCGAAGTGACGGTAAAAAACGAGGTCTACTGCCGGTATCCATCTGACGAAAGGGCGGAGGTCGTGGAGGGGGGAGAGGCGGCCACCCTCTGCAGCGTGCTAACGCCCTTCCCTGGACTGAGGGTTCCCCAGAAGTGTGCGGATTCGATCTGCCACAGGAGGGCGCCGCTGAGCTCCTTCGAGCAGCAGCTGCTGCGGGCGCATCGCGAGCACACGGCGGCACTGCGTGAGGGCTTCCGCTTGCTGGCAAGGCAAAACCGGCTGCTGTACCGTGAGCTGTGCGAGACCAACAGGAACGTGGCGCGCGTGGCGTCACGAATCGCCGACCGGAGCGAGAGTGTCTGCGATGTGGCTGACGAACTCATGGGCGTCCACCATAAGATCAGCGAGAGCATCGAGGCCACCAACTGCCTGCATGACCGCGTTGTTGAGCTTCTGGCTGCTCAGCAAGAGCGCCCCCTAGTCATCCTGCCCCACCCCCAGGCAGACAGCCGGCCGGGCCCCTCGGGTGCAGAAGAGGCCAGCCTTTAACATGCCGCACTCTCTGTCTGGGACAGGACCAGTTACGGAGACTGGTGACCAGGGAAAGGAACAGGCCAGCTGGGATTGGGGGAAAAAACAGTCGCAATTCTGTAAATCCTCACAGCTGGGTGTGCGACTCGGTGTGTTTCTGCACTGTCTGTGATTGGAAGGTTGCAGGTTCAAATCCTAGCATTGGCAGAGTGATGTCACCCTTGGACCCCTGAGCATGACCCTTAACCCCCAGTTGCTCCCAGATTTCTCAAAAAACAAAGTATGTCACTTTGGATAAAAGTGTCTGCTGAATAATTAAACTATATAATGTGTCGTGTTAATTGGAGGTGGCTTTTTAATGTGATGTGGAAATTTTATTTTAAAAGCATAAATATTTTTATATAACTAGATTCAATTAATTTAGTACCTAAGGAATTCAGCTAGACCCCCTTATAATTTTTTTAAGCGGTGTAGCATGCTGCTGGCTATTCACAAACCATCTGTTCTATATTGTCTGATTGTGGTTACAATACATTTTGCACAAAAAATAGGTTTATGAGTTTTACTCCAGTGGGCAGATCTGTAATTTTATATACTAAAAAATTGAATATAATATTATAAAATAAATTCAAGATAAAGTGACAATGCTGTTTGGAGGCACGGGGCTGTTGATCTGGGACAAACAGCCACGTCAGATTTGGCATAAAATTGCATTACTTTTTTACAAATGGCTGACAAACGGTCAAAGCTTTCTGATAATTTTACCCCACAAGCAACACTGCCTATTTTGTGCCGGGGCCAGTTGAACCTGTGTGACCTCAAGATTCCAGAGTCCTTGGGTATAATTCTGCCCGATGTAACATGGTTGGTTTGGCTGAGGGAGGCTTCTACTATGCAAATTCCTACTTATGAGCCATATTAAAAGGGTAGGTGCAGCCCACACAATGAAATATACACTAATGCTTCACCAAATACTTGAGAACTTCCATTCCTAATGAATGACAGACTGGAGAAGCCACACTGCAATTCCGGACTGTTCTTGCACAACGTACCTGATCCAGGTATGACATGATTAGCCAGTTAAGCCAGTGATAGGAGCTTCTAACATGCATGCGACAGGTTGGACTGGAAGATACCGTGAGTTTTATGCATGTTTAAAATCACAAGAGGGATACAGAGATACCAGCTAGACACTTCCAGACGGGGGTGTTATGTCCTTTGCTGGATCTCCAGGTGTTACTGTCTATCTGTTCACCAAACTCCCTGTATCAGCTCTGAGAGGCCAGCCACTGCGCTTTGAAAACAATAACGTACATTTAAAACAAAAACCACAAAGCAGAGGACTGGCTCAGCGGTGGGCAAACATTTTGGCAGAAGGGGGACCTCTTCTGTTACGGACAGCCTAATACAAATTTAATCTTCTACATATGTGTATGAGTAATTAATAAATACACATAAAAACTGATCTGAAAATTAAATGGTGTCCCCTGAAGTCTATTGCTTAAAGCACACTTTACTGGACATGTCTATGTTATTCAGTTTGATAGTTATTAGTCCATTTATGCTATTTTTTGTACCTTTAACAAACTCCGTGCTATTATTAAGAAATATTGTGAGATAATACAAAAGTCCATAAAGACACAAGGTTAAAAATATTATCGGTAACACTTTACATGGGGGGCACAAATACTTAAAAATAACTCAAACTCAAAGTACAAATCATGAGCATGCATCATGATTCATTAATAACGAACAAACATGAGATCAGTATTTTTGATATTTATTGCAAGTTCCTTCAGTGCTTCCTTGGTAATTATTTCAGAAGTCCCTTCAGTAGTTCATGAAGGTTTACAGAATTATCAGATTTAGTAACAAGAATA
>JAODKN010000063.1:96343-107541 GCA_026774425.1 Petrocephalus zakoni
TTATATAGACGATACTACGATCTTTCTGCTTTGGCAGATCGTCAGTACATAGATCGTCTTCACGATCTCATATCGTCGTATCGCACACCCCTACCTCAAGGTATGCTTATGGTCAAATGCATAAATTATGGGGAAGGGCGTAACCCCCCCAAGAATCAAAACTGGCTAATACACCCGCCCCCCCAATAATATCTCCCTCCAAATGGGTGAAGACCCCAACTCCCCCACTGTTCAAACCAAAGTTACGCCCATGCATATGGTCCTTATCTTGTAGGAAAAAAATATATATTTTCAGCAGGTGTGGCCAGACTTTTAACTGGCACTATAACTGGAAAGTTAGTTCGAAAATTCATGTGCAATTCTTGACATACTAGCAATCTGAAATGTACAATGCACATAAGTGAGCATTTTGTTATAATCTGGAATGGTGAGAGTCTTGCATGCCCAAAGCCAGGGACTGGAAATATGCACAGTAACCCGTTTACATTTGCGAGGATTAGGGCCAGAAGAATGTGAAAATCCCAAATAATGCCTGGGTACCCCCAACCTCATCCCAGGCTGCTAACCTGAACGATAACATACAAATTATATTTACTATCAACTTTTAAACAAACAGTAAACTTTTCATGTTAAATTGCTTTGCCATTTTTTATCGAGACCTTTTTCATATAATATACAAACCACCAAAAATATGCCTCTCTATATACAAAGTTACCTCTGCACGCACTTTACGATTTTAACGCATTATTGAAAATGGGAAATCACCGGCACTAAAAGTTTAAAAGTCACTACGAGAAACGTGAGATGTCGAATGACACAATGACAGCTAACTTGCGAGTGAGGCTGGTTGCCGAGGCAAAGGTGCAAGGCGTACCCAAGACAAGACTTTTAATTTTAAAAATATAGTATACACTTACACTAAGAAAAGTTATGTATTACCATGGCCACTGAGGACACTGCGCCTCAATTTTTATTTATTTATTTATTGCTGCAACCCGAAGATCCACCATCCATTACTGGGCACATCTAAGAAGGGCTAACACTTTTAACCTCAATATTATCAGTAATATTTATATGTTTATGATTTTATGTGATCCGAGTCGTGTCTCTGCGATGTTTCAGCAAGCACCAAAAATACTGCCGTTTAATTGTTCACGGCCAGCTCGCGAAAAACCGAAACCACAAATGTCAAACTCGCCAGTGTGAAGCTGTTATTGTATTTTTATTCCTTTGGGGAAGTCTCAGATATAAGAGACCTCGGAGCTGTAAGATCCCTAAGAGGAAGACGCGTGTGCCCGCCGCGGCCCTGCCGGTCGCCCGCAGCCGCGCTCAGGCTCCGCCAGCAGCGCCAGCCTACGGCAGACGTTGTTAATAACCCAAATAAATAAAAGCAAAGCCAAGGGTCATTTACACAAACATGACAAAATAGGGAGTGCTGACTTTTGCGCACAAAATTACTAATACTACTGCAGCTCACAACTCCTTCCATGTTATAAAGAAGGCAGAGAAGCCTGAAAAACACCGAAAAAGAACAGAAAGGAGCAGATACAGAGTTACCGAGGAGGTGAAAGTGAGAGTGTGAGTACAGCGCAAACATACGACCAGTCGGTGAGGTACACAGACAAACAAGCAAAGACAAAGAAAGCGGTTACAGGGAGAAGGCTCACTGACCTGATTTAAGCAGAAAAAAGAAGTGGACTGTATATTACACAATGGGGAGCATGGGGGGGCGGGGGCAGGGGGAGGGAGTGTCCACATCTGTAGCTAAAGTTCATAATGAATCCCATGCTGAACTGCGAAATCTGGGGTCCAAGCACAGGGTCAGCTATCTTTCTGGTGTTAAGTCTGCGTATAAGTACAATACAGTTACAAATGCTGTACATAAAGGGGTGCAAATTATCACTAATATATCACTGCCATTTTGCAGGAAGTGTGTGTGTGGGGGGGAGGGGGGGTTCTGCAAAGATTTCACCAAACTGGCAGTTAGTAGTCAGGAAACAGTGGTCATAAGAGACTTGTACCTAACAACATTCACGAGGAGGTGAAGTCGGCGGCCCGGCAGTGCACAAATACGGTACAACAGCAAACATACGGCTACATGCTAAACTGCAAGGAAAAGTAAACATGCACATGTGCATACTAAGGGTTAAACGAAAAATAACAAAGAGAGACATTGCACAACTGGATGACAAGAGGGAATGAGGAAGTGGGGGAGGGAGAGATGGGGCAGCAGTGGGGTGGGGGGGCCCTGGGATGGCCTGACTGCTAGGCTGTCGTGTTTCCCCATTACCCTGGCATTCCTGGCATCTGCAGAGTTCTGGATGCTGGGGAGCGGCAGACTCCCACAGGCACAGCTGTTGTGGCGCTTTTGGTTCTTTTCCACAACTAAACTACAAGAAGAGGCTAAATACACACAATCTTTAAAAAGGCTGTGTGGTGCAATGACAATGTTGACCAGGAAATTAAAACTAGTGAACAACAATTACAAACAGGACTTTTATAGAATCCATATTCGTGGAAGGGCATGGGGAAGACCAGGGTCTGGTGACCCTAAGGACCCCAAAGGCAGGAGACTGACCAATCAATCAATAAATCAGTCAGTCAGTCAGTCAGTCAATCAATCAACCAATCAACTAACTAAACAAAGCTTTAATTGACACATACACAGCTATACCAAGTACAATAGGGCAGTGGTGGGAATATTTAGGGAAGTATGTTTGTGATTGGAAAGTTGCTGGTTTAAATCCCTGAGCAAAGTACTGCCCCCACAGGCACTAAAATGATAGCTGGCCATTGCATCACATTTGCTATGTCACATTGGGGCAAATGCAGAGGACACATTTTATTGTTGTGTACTGTGGTATGTCAACAATGACAATTTTTCACTTCAATGCATAGTGAAATGCTAGGATCCACTCTCTAGTGCAGAGCTGGTGCACATAGGGTCACGTATTACATTTGACAATGACAGGACATCCGAAACACGTGTGAGAGGTTCACCAAGGTGTCCTCAAGAAACCATCCTCAGCTTCAAGATAAAGGTATGTGTTTGTTATGTTTATTATTCACAAACACATAAATCTAAAAAGTTACACATCTTCTTTACATATTTGGCATTTTGTTAGTTTACATGCATTACATTTAACGTGGGAATCCATAAATGCAGATTTTGCCCACATAATATAACATAATATAATAAGGTTACTTTTTAAATGTTATTAATAGTATTTTAATACTCGTAGTTACCACTGTATAGCTATGCTTTGCACAGGTAAACTTCAATTCAACTTAGATTTCTACAATTATTTTGTGTGTATTTCTTATATCTTATGGCATAATATTGTGTTTTTAAAGCAGAACCTCAAGCTAATGCTAGATTCCGGTGACATTGGTGGAGCTGACTGAGTTCCCCAGAAGACCAAGAATCCATGGATGCATGAAAACTCTGCTGGAGCAGAATTTCGGTTTCTCTAGGCATTTTCTGGGACAAGGAGAATTACATCTAACGTCACTCTCAGATTATAACTTCTAGAGGGTAAATCAGGGAATCCATCCACCTGTATTGAGTGTGTGGGTCACAGCTTTTCCTGCTATCCAGACTTAGGCTGATGGTCGGTTGTACATTATGACAGTCGCCTAAAAGCAAAAGGAGATAGAGGGACAATTTAATTTAAACGAAGAAGATGACAGACATTGATGTGGCATTGATCAGCCGTGCGTTCTCTGCCGGCCGGAGCCATGACCACAGCGGGTGTGGTGGTTCTGTGATGACGATGGTGGTTATGGTGTCAGGACACTGTACCTGCGTTTTAGTGGACCGCAGGGCAACTCTGGAAAACACTGTCATCACGATGAGGATCACGCCGCCCGCAAAGCAGTGAAGGAGCCAGATACCCTCCATGCAGCACACCTGGTTCTGCGAGGGGGACGGGAAACACCTTAAGCAATGCAAGGCCTGACCGTAACACTTACCTAACACATAAAGGTTCATGAATGTTATCCTGTTACAAGAAGTGTATCTTTGAGCCTGATAATGGGCACCTTATGGAATGTTGTCCAGAAGTCATCAATGTTTGTCAGGTTGTTGTAGCTGGTGTCGTAATCAACGAAATAATGATCATCTCTACGTTGAATGAGGAAGGTGGAGAGAATACCCATGAAAGCCAGTGCTCCCGTGACTAAGGTGATGATGCTTACGGCCAGGCTGGCAGTCACCTTATGGTAGAGGAAAGGAGAGGCATGTGGTCTGGTTATAACCAAGAAATACTCATGAATACAAGACTGGCAACAGCAGCAAGGGTGATGAGTTATTAGGTCTAACAAGGACTGAAATGGCAACTCAGAACACGTCCTCTCTGTAATGTTGATGTTACTCATAAATGTACCTAATTGTGCACCTGATTAGCGCCAGCTGATGTGATCAAAAAGCCATTTATAAAGCCGTTTGAAGGTTTTATCTCACTACACATTGAATAACAACGCATTATCTAAAATGATCTAAAAACAGAAAAAATTTAATTAAAATGCAACAAATTTATGGCATATATTGTAATTTTATATTGCAACATTATCATCATAAGTATCATTATTATACTGCAGTGGCAGATTCAGGATGTTTGAAAGGCAGGGGCAAAAAATAAAAAGGACACCTATTGCATGACATGTACCCCCCATCCCCCCACAACAGGAGCCAATGCAGAATTTCTTGCTTAGCTGGATAACGTGTCATATTTAAGGTAATCAGGGCTCAATATACTGTAAGTGAACAAAGATAAAGTCTGTTTTAAAATAGGGTACTTGAAATCTGACAAGTTATGCAACTAAGCAAGAAATCCAGCTTGGTGATACAGGCCCCTGTTCTCCACTTAGTTCAGGATACCCCAGTTTAAAGGGACTTAATCTTTGTTCACTTACATTTAGCCCATATATCCTCAAATACAAGTTACTGACCAATTACATCTTGTGTTAACACATGGTCAGCTGGATTTTCAATTGGCAGAACTAGCAGAAGCTACTTGGTCTGCTAATAGTTTTCAAAATTAGCAGAAATGCTATGCTGCTAATGAAAAAGTTAGCTTTGCTAATTAGTGGTTAGAGGAACCCTGCCCACCACTGGTCACATTTTATGTAATTTTGTTTCTTTTTATTTTGCGTAAGGTTATTTTGAACGAGGAATAATCGGATCCGAGCCACAGAAGTCAATTATTGTTTCTTGGTAAAACTACAAGGCTTCTTTATAAAACATTTTGAGCATTTCGGTGTGGCCAATAGGAGGCAGTGTAGCATTCTCTTCCCATGGGCTTTGTGCATGCTCTTGTTTACTAATGATGGGCTTTACTAATCATGGGAATTACTCTGTTTTGGCACACAGTTTATTTGATTCAGGTCACCTTTAAGTTTTGTTCTGATTCATTCATTTTGAATAAAATAGATCTGAAACACGTTTCGATACGTGAAAAAATAGCCCATTATTTAGGCTAAATTGTGCTAAGAAGTAAACCTATTAGGCTACCACCAATAAGTCATGTAAGAAAAATAATGAATTTAATAAATACATTTGTAATTCAATAGTACATTGTACCTTAACTACTCATTTGTTAAAAAGACAAATGTAACAGCTCATAACATGGTCAGCTAATGAGTTCAAACCCTAACAAACCTTAGCTGAAATAATTTGTGAAAATGTTGCCCGTAGCTCTGTAATGTTACTAAAATCCAAATTACAACATGCAGGAAGTCACTGCACATGTAGGCTATATACTACACCAGCAGATGGTATATGTCAGTCGCGACCGAGGTACAGCTCTCTCGTGTTCGGGGTTGTTCTTCACTGTAGCCTAGACTATGTAAGCAATTGCTATACACCATTTCACACATAAACTGAAACT
Organism: Petrocephalus zakoni; assembly: GCA_026774425.1. Lineage (NCBI taxonomy): Eukaryota > Metazoa > Chordata > Actinopteri > Osteoglossiformes > Mormyridae > Petrocephalus > Petrocephalus zakoni. The sequence continues at coordinate 102,232 of JAODKN010000063.1, forward strand.
GTTTAGCGGGCATCTGATATGCCAACAGTGTACAGACTTTGCTATTAAATTCTTCGTTTAGCTGAGCAGAGCCGCACAAACAGACGTGCTTATCGTCTGCCTCAGTCTTTCTTTTGTTTTTACAGCTTTAGAACTTATGCAACTATATACGTTGCTTCAAATTTAAATGAAACATTAGGTCGATTTTCTAGCTACTTAATACATTAATATGGTTTTGCGAACATGTAGAAATCACGTTTTTCTTGGTATGACCGTGATGATGGTTTTAAATGAACATATTATCTATGTTACAATTTGCATTCCGCATTTTGTAGTAATGTTTTCTTTTAAGTAGTTGTAAGCTAAATGCAAACACCAGTGTGAGGGTTTCCTGGTCGTGAAGACTAAATCCAGGAGAGGAGGCTTATGGCTGACTCGTCTTCCGCATACATTCCAAGATGCCAAAGACAAATGCCAAGGCACCCCGAATTCTGCCTGGCTCCTCCTTACACTTCTTCATGGTGAAATAACTTATGCAAAACTGACTCTTTATGGCCATGATGACTCATCGAGTAATGCAGGTGTGTTTTATAGGCCAGAAGGTGGAGACATGTCGCTTTCACATCACCTGCTGGTAGAGGCTCTGATGTGGAGGGGACTGGATGAGACAATGGAGAGACTTACCAGCTTTTTTGACGGGCTGTTCCCAGACAAGAAGTAAAGGACACCACAGATTAGGAACTGCATTACAATTCAGAGAGAAATTGAAACACAAAATCAGAATTCTGTCTAAATTAGCTTAAAGTACAACCCCGAATCAGAAAGACCTGGGACGTATGTTAAAAATAGCGATATGTAAATTATCTTTCACCTGTATTACATTGAAAACAATACAACAGCACATATATATTTTTTTTCAAAATTAACATTTAAATTAATTTAATTCAGAAATTCATTGTAACATATTTTAAAAAAAAGTTTGAAAAAGCATTTACCACTTTGTAATATTGCCATCCTTTTCACAGCACGTAAAAGACATTTAGGGACTGAAGACACCAAGTGATGAAGTGTTTTAGTGTAATTTTGTCCCATTCTTCTTACAAACAAATTTTACGGTGTGCAACAGTATGGGATCTGTGTCATCACATTTCGCCTTTCAAAATGCGCCACATTCTCTCCTGGGGACAGGTGTAGTTCGGAACCGGACCCTCTTCCTCCACAGCCATGCCTTTGTAATGTGTGCAGAACGTGCTCATGTTGAAATACATATGGGCTTCCCAGGTATATATGTCATCTTGAAGGCCGCATATGTTTCTTCAAAATCTCTAAGTACCTTTCAGCATTAATGGTGCCTTCACAGAAGTGTAAGTTACCTTTGCCAAAGGCACTGACAGCCCCAAACCATGACAGACCCTGGCCTGTTGTTTGTAACAATCTGGATGGTCCTTTTCTTCTTCGGTCCAAAGCACACAGTGTCCATTTCTTCCAAAAAAGAAATATTGATTTGTTTGACCACAATACACGTTTCCGCTGTGAGATGGTTGATCCCAGATACCTCGCAGCCCAAAGAGGTAAAGGGTGCGTATGGACAGAGTTAATATAGGGCTTCCTTTTGGCACCTATAATTCCTATAATTCTTTGAGGAGCATTGCAGGCCCAGAGCATCAGAGCTGGTTAAACATCTCAGTGATTTTCTCCCACATTTTTACTCCTAAAGTACCAGACCTTTCCTGGATGATGTTCCATATCATGATTAAAATCTCCTGGTGATATCACCTTGATCAAATCACATCAGTATTTAATTATTTTATCTTATGCCCTAAATTGTGCAACATTTTTTGGAATGTGTAGCAGGGCAGAATGTAGGGATGGATGCATATCTTCAGGTGAAATAAAGCTGACCAGACGCATATCTTATTTTCATATGGTCTGCAATGAAAACAAGTAAAAATAAACTTAGAAATAAAGGCTTTCTTGTGTTGTTTTGTATCCTATATACTGTCCCAAATTTTTCTGATTTAGGGTTTTATAATCATACAAAAAGCACACAGTTGAAAGTAAGAGTCAAGAATGATATGCATTTTCCGTGAGTTATTAGTGTGAAAAATATAAAGGGCTGACTAGTTAAAGCATTTAAGTCAGTGGGCTGGGTTAGTAACAAACAAGTCAACAGCAAGTGAAAGCCCAAGGGTGGCTTCAAATTACAAAAGAACATATACCGGTTTCAAAACAAATAACATAGCTTATGTATGAGTATCCAAAATAACAGAAGTGTATTTCTCTCATGTTGTATAAATTAACTAAATACTACTTACTACTACTACTACTACTACTACTAATAATAATAATAATGATGATGATTGTTGACCAACTCAAGCTGGCACCAACCAATCAGATGCCTGAGACGAAGATGTACATTTGCAGCATGCAGACAGATGCCTCTGCAATGGGTTGGGGAAGGGGGGGCAGACTCGCTAGCGCATGCCAGACATATGCACGTGCGATGGGCAGGCGCAGGCCACAGACCAGAGTCCCAAGCCACAGCCCCGTGTACACCGCACTGACTCCCAAGATATCGGGCATCATTGGTATCACGGTTATGAGCTGTGAGCCTCCCAGGATCACCATGGCAACCTGTAGAGAAACAGGACAGGCAGCCTGTTCAGCACTGTGGAAATGCACGGACCTTGCAGATGCCCTTGCTGATTTACAGATTAACCTGTAGCTTATTATATGAGACATGCATCTTACTTATCAGCATACAAGGCAATTGCAGACACCCCTCGTTTATCGCGTTTAATCCGTTCCAGACTCTACTGCGGAAAGTTAATTTCCGCGAAGTAGGATTCTTTATTTATAAATCGAATATTTTCATAGTTATAACACCGAAAACCTGTTTACCTTCTAAATATGGTTTTTGACATTTTTAGAGCCCTCTAGACATGAAACAACACCCTGTAGTCACCATTACACTCGTATTACCCAATATATTAGACAACATAAGAGAAAAGAAGACATATTAGTTTTAGGCGTTACAAATATTATATTATTATTATTATTGTACATGTACAGTAATTACACACACACAAAGTTGTTACACAGAACATCGCGGGGCTTAGATAAAAGTTCTCAGAAATCGCAAACAAAGATGCTTCCGATGCGTAGCGATGTAGAAGCGCGTATGAGAGACACGAACTTGCGTGAGGCTGAGCCAGTCAGTGGCCAGGATAGGAAGAGGATATAACTGACTCAGACAAGCAAGCGCGCTGTATCATTGTCACTGTTTCAATCAACTTTTTAATGAATATACAGTACTTTAAACACTTTAATGAGCACAGTACTGTATTTGACCAAAGAATATGTAATGTATGAATCATTGATTAATAATCTATATGAGCGTTGTCTAACTGAAAAGGAAATAGCAGTGATTAGAATACTCTGAAAATAGGACTGGTAAGCTACACAGAATGAACTGGGTTGTCTCCCAGTCATTCCCAACCAGTACTGACCGAGGGATCTTTGAAATGCCAGCTGAAATTATTTATAGAACTTATAAAGCAGAAATTCCAACTTCCCAGTTCAAATGAAACACACCATTATTGCGCATGAACAGCAGTGGGAATGCCATCACAGAACATGGGGCTTGAACCCACATCTCTGAGGTTAAGAGACTCATGGTCTGGGGACTGAGCTGGCCAGCAGGGCCTTCCCCATGATTGACTTTGCGCAACTCGTTCCCAGGCGAGGCGTGAGCTACCAACACTCAACTGTTTTTTCTACTTTTCCCTTATACTTGCGTTTATCATGTTTAGTTTCCAATTTAACTTGCTTTTGTACCTCTCTGGGCCAAGTCATATAATGACATACAAACATAATGCCAGTTAGAAAACCAGGAAAACACTTCCGATGTTGTTGGCAACTATTGCATCATGGCCATAAAAATATGTAATGTATGAATCATTGATTAATAATCTTTATGAGTGTTGTCTAACTGAAAAGGAAATATCAGTGACTAGAATACTTGGAAACAGGACTGGTAAGCTCTACAGAATGAACTGGGCTGCTTCCCAGTCACTCCCCACCAGTGTTGACAAGGGGATCTTTCGGGGCGTCTGTCTTACCCCTATGCTCTTGGGATCCGCCCGGATGAAGCGGTGCAGGGGCTTGCTGAAGCCCACCACTTCCGTAGCGTCACCAGGGGTTTGGCTCCCCGCGGTGGAGTCCGGCAGCGTGTCCATCCAGAAACACCAGGCACCGTTGGTAGCTGACAACCACAACCGTCTTACTGGCAACACTTTTTTCAAACTTAAGAACTGAACAGCTGCCCTATATTTTAATGTCATATTTCAATGCTGAACTTAGTATGCTTGTAAAATGCTGGCATGTCTGATATGTCTGACAACCCATAGAAAGGTCAATCCAAGTAAAAGGCAGATGTACGGCTGACTATACAGTAGTCACACATACAGACGCAGCCCTGCTCTGAATTCCCATAGGAAACAAACCTATTTACAAAGGAACGTAAATCTATAATAATTATCAAGCACCAAAACACTCATTTTAATGAATAAACAAAATAGATAAACACACAAAAACCCCAAACTGTTTAAAGAATAAAAGCTCACAGACCTGGCTTCAGTGAAAAATAGCTGTGTCGATTGTGATATTAGAGAGCCATGGAAGAGAGTAACGGGGGTGCGCATGAGGAGAGAGGGGTGTTTGTGGGAGGTGTGCAGAAATCCCAGAGCTCAGAATGAAAGCCACGTGACGGGCAGGGGCGCGCGGAGAGGCGCTCGCTGTAAAACGTGATCTTTGTCTGTGTTCCCCTCCCCCATGTTCGCGAGGGACAGAGGAGGAAGCCGTGAAAAGACAGCAGTTTGGAGGGTCATCGGCGACCGGATGCCGGGCCCGCTGTGGGGAGTAAAAGTGGGAAAAGGGGGACAACTGCAGAGTGAAAAGGGCTCTTTTAAATCAAAGCTGAATTCCCTTTGGAGTTAGATGCAGTAAGTGGTCTTCCATGGTAACAGAACACAATAAGTCAACATAAGATGGCATAATTCAGCATGGTCGTCCTGCACTATTCTCAGAATCCACTACTTTCAGATCCACCCACAGCCCGTAAGTTACTTACAGTTTCTCATTTCCTAACGAGTGTAAGGAAAACAATCTCCGGCTGTGCGTTTGAGCATGCTTACTGGATGATAGAGACCATACCTCAATGTCACATAGCAGATTGATACTTCACTGATAAGGTTCGGTGTGTATGTTGATGCTTCCTTGTCCCACTCTCTCCAGTGTGGGGAAGCAATTAAAAAGGCCAATAGGATGTTG
>JAODKN010000063.1:107641-121149 GCA_026774425.1 Petrocephalus zakoni
TTCTCCCCAAGCGAGCTTGATGGGCCGAATGGCCTCCTCTCGTTTGTATATTTCTTATGTTCTTATGTTCTTATATCTGAAATGTCCCACTTCCTCCCTCCCCCTTATGTCACATATGCGTGTTAGTTAGTCAGCCCAGGGTGAGTTTTACATGCATGTCTGTGGTTAATTAAAGTATGACATTATCAGACAAATAAGCACTTAGATGTTCCCGCATATATAGCCCAAGGCGCCATAACCTCGCTAACAGAGCTATCTAACCAGACAAGTTCAGAAGTGCAGGCTGTGAAATGTAAGCCCACGTCAAATAATCAGCATTCCTTGATATCAGATCAACCAGTTTTCACAGATATTGCCTATCTGTTGATAATAAATATATAAATCATTTTCTAATGCACACAGGTAACCAAAATTATAATACATATCCATCATTTTCTAATGGATCCAAAGAGTAATGTAGACCAGGGGTCCCCAACCATTTCCCCCAAGGGCTCGATTCCCTCAGCAACAGAAAGCTAAGGTCCACTGTGTTTGAAAAAAACAATGCTGAATAGAATTGGTGGGGATTCTCATGTGTTATATTTACACAATCAAGACAAGATAACAGCTGGTATGGATTGATTACTTGCACCACTTCATGGTTTATTTCACAGCACTCCATTTATACAATACAGAGTCATGGGGGAAGCACAGGGCAGGGAAAACCCTGAATGGGATGCCAGTCCAGCACAGGGCAGGGGGATACCCTGGATGGGACACCAGTCCAGCACAGGGCACAGGGCAGGGGGATACCCTGGATGGGATGCCAGTCCAGCACAGGGCACAGGGCAGGGGGATACCCTGAATGGGATGCCAGTCCAGCACAGGGCACAGGGCAGGGGAAAACCCTGAATGGGATGCCAGTCCAGCTCAGGGCACAGGGCAGGGGGACACCCTGAATGGGATGCCAGTCCATCATAGGGATCAAGGCAAGATACACCCTGGATAGGATGCAAGTCCAGCATAGGACACAGGGCAGGGGGATACCCTGTATGGGACGCCAGTCCATCACAGGGCACAAGGCAAGGGACAACCTTGGACAGAATGGCAGTCCGTCACACAGAGGGGACACTCTGGACAGGAAGTCAGTTCATCAAAGGACACTCACATACACACATTAGGGGCAATTTAGAGACTTAGTTTATTTGCAAACACCATCGGTGGGAAGCCACATAACATAACCTTCAACCTCCACACAACACACAAACAGTGAAGGGCTTGGATTGAAATTATACTCCTGGTCCAAGGTTAGCCGATGTTAATCAAGGGTGAAAGTTAATAATGGTTTCTTATTTTCTGTTGTTTTAACTGTGCCAATAAGATGTCCTTGCAGCTTTTGCATTAACTTGCTATGCAGGTAACTGCACGTTAGCCATGGCTATGGTGCACAACAGAAAAACGGGTCGGGGAAGATATTTCCAATGAAAAAACATAATGAGGCAGCTTCTTTACTTTGTTAATTTCAATTCTTTTAATACCAGAACCATCGACTTCAAAGAGACGGTAACCTCTGTAAAACGCCTGTCAAAACGTCCTGCTGCTGAAGGATTTAGTGTTTAATCACAACGGCCAGGGGCAACGCTGCGAGTGCACGCTTATTAGCATGCAACAACAAAAAATACCAACATGTCTGCTGACATATTTAGGGTTGCCACATTTCATGCAGAAAAATAAAAGACGCCTGTCATAGGGGGCCTTGCCACGACCACTATGTGCCAAGTGACGCAGCAGTGGTGGCTAATCAAAACTTAAACCATGACCTCAAGAAAGTATTACGATTCGTACTTAATATTTGAAATACTTCATTATCAATAGGCATAAAATAAACAGAGTAAAAAAAACTTTCCAGTTATAAAAACTCCAGTTGTTAATGAGATTAGCATTGACATAAGAAATCAGTCACTTATATCAAAACTTAAGGTACAGAACACTTAAATTAAACTAATCTTCAGGATATACATTGTTAACTCAGCCATAACATATTAACTATAAATAAGACAATTTAATCGAATAAACCCAACCGCATTTTCATACAAACTGTGGACGGGATGATGCTGCCTTCATTACAACGCGGAAATACGGGACAAACCGCGTCGCACAATTTTATTGTCAAAAACGGGACGATTCTGTATTTTAATTGACGTGTGGCAACCCTAGACATATTGGGAGATATTGCCGAGCGGGAGGGGGATTGATTCTCATGATCATAAGTAAATGTCTATAAGGGAAGAATGGGGGGTTTGTCGGGAGAGATGGTAAACCGGGAGTATAGTAGTAGGAGGGGAGAGAAGCCCGGGGAAATCGGGAGCGTTGACAGGTATACAACACGACATCGTTATCGGAACGGGGCACTCAGGACCTAAACAGGCCCACTTTCGGATCGTCCCCCAGTCCCCCCTGCACGTTCCCGCATTTAACTACCCACTCATCCCTGTGGCAGTTCAAGCAAATTACACGAATTACAATTATAATTGTATCTTAGTTTAATTATTTTAAATATTTATACGTGTTCAAAGTCTCTTGGGGGGTTCTTCAATATCAATGTTTTAAGACTTAGATGAATTGTGTAATAGTGACAAATAACGACAATAATTTTAAATTCTAAATTTTAAAACTCTGAGAGCTTCTTTTTCACAAGGAAACTTAAAGCAGCAACACCGAAATATAAAGGGAGACTATCCATTGTATTAAAAATGGTGTCGATACATGACAGACTAAAAACAGTAAAACTCCGTTGCAGCCTCCCCTTCATTAAACATCTGTGGCGCTAATTTAAGGAAGGTGTCTCCCAACGCTGCGGCCACGCCTGTATATAACGAGCATCAGACCTATTGCAGCAGCTCAGACAAGCTGAAGCCATGAGAGACGAGAAGGAGAGGGACGAGAAGGAGAGAAGGCGTGAGCGCAGGTAAGGAGCATCAACTAAAAAATAATGCCGTGTACACGAAATAAATATAAAGACATATAAAGTATAATATAAAGTGTAGATAAAAAAATATATACGATATTTCAGGCTTAAAAGTTAATGGATACAACAATGTATTCAATTTTCTAGACAATCACCATAGCCCTATTTTAAGTCTATGCTGTATATATGCAATAAAAATAACAAAATCAATGTATATATTTTTTCACTTTAGCCCCTGTAAGCTGCATTTTGTCTGTGTATTTTGCACACCAGTTTCTCTCGTGGTCTAATTAAAATATTTATAATTTGTTGGACAATACCATGCAGTACCTATGAACTTTGGTTAGCAGATTTATTTTTAAAATATAATAAAAGATGTATTATACAAATAGACACACTCATTGAAAACATTTGGAGCGTTTGTGTTCCAACGCCTGACTAGTTCACCTGACAGGTAATATTTTGGTGAAAATATGTCATTTGAGATTTATGATCAAAATTGAGATCTTTGAGTGTGTGAACAACAGGCAGGCTTGGGATAGCTGTCGGGTCGTTCCCACCATTCAAGATGAGCAGAAACCGCGAAAACTTCTCAGCTTCACCCGGATTGTCATCTGCACCATCACCAGCTTCATGGTCTTTGCACTGGGATTTTTAAGCAAGGTATAACATAAGTATAGCTTTTATAACTCCTTAGATGAATAGCCTGCTAGACATTGATGTTTTACCCACACTGTCAGAAAATGGGGTACAGCCCTGGTACAATTTTGTAACCGAAGATACAAAAAACATTAATGTACCCCCAATGGTACAAAAATGTCCCTCAGAGTCAATTTCTCTACATTAAAAGGTACATTTACCTACCATTGGCAGACCCTTGAGAGTCCAGCCCCAGGGTACTTGTACTTGTGTTAGTACCCTCAAAGCTACAAATTTGTGCGTTTCTTCTGACAGTACAGAGAGTTTCTGGTCCAGAAGGATATCAGTTTTATTTCCTGTTAAAATACAACAAAATATGCAGTTTATTAGTAGGCATTGCATGATGGATGTTAAGGGAAATGTAAAATTCATGTTCCGCTGTCACTGCTGATATTTCTCTCGTGCTGTATTGTCAGTCATCCCTCCTGCTGCTAATAGCTGCCTCAAGCAGAAACTCAAGAGCTGTCCCCAGCAAGCCCTATGCCCTGCTCTTTCTCGGCTGCTCGCTCATTGTTCCGAGCATATTTACCCTTCTTAACGCACTGTGGAAAATTACATTTAAAGACTCAAAGTCACCTAAGAGGCTAACCGTTTTGTGGGTGAGTATAACCTCAAATTAAATATCGATGTTCTTTTTGTATGCTTTCAGATTCTTTTGGTAGGTTTGGGTTTTCTGGATAATTAGGCCTAAATGTTTTTGCAGACACCTGTAGAGGAAAATTACAGACACTGTTCTTTTTCATTTGGTGCATTTTCCAGGTGATTTTCACAGAGTTCCTGGTGGCCTTCGGAACAGCACTGCTCATCCTTATTGCCATGCCTGACTTTGACGTCCTCACCAACACGGCCATACTGAATTCTGTGGGCATCTCGTCCGCAGTGCTTCAAATGGTTGGCAACATCATCACAAAGGAGAGGGCGACATTCACAGTAACATCTCTCCTGGCCGTTGTCTTTATGATATGTGGCTATGTGCTGTTTATCATTGGATATCAGTTACAAACTGACCAAATGGAACTCTCGATCGGACTGGCTATAGTTGGAACTTTTTGCATTTCCTGGAACTGGTGGGAGAACTACTGCATGCTGTTTAAGGTTGGCTTCTTGGAAAGGATCGCAGTGGACGCCAGGAGATCCAGGAATATGATCTCCATCATTTCCAGTGTTGTTCGAATTGCCATCACAGCTGGTGTCCTTGGAGCTTATGTGAAGCTGTCAGCACAGGATTGGTCAAGCGTCCTGTCTCCCTTGGAGCAAAGCAAACCAATCATACTGAGCTTGTTTGCCATCCAGGTTGTTTCCACAGCCCTCTGTCACGCAATCGCGGTAGCAGCCTGTAAAATGCATGCGGTTCGCCGCAGCTTTGTTGCCCCCATGTGGCTCATTTCCCCCACTGTCCTGATTACGTTCCCAATAATCTTTGCAGTTCACTGCAGTGGTAACACAAGCAACAACTACTGTTCCCAGCTGGCAAGCAGTCAAAATGTGGCATTTTTACAGTTGCTTGAGGATGTGGATTGGACACTCTGTGACCGCAATATCTTCCAGACGCAAAACCAAATGAGTCAGGCCATAGTAGGGGGCTCCCTCTTCTGTTGGTGGTTCGGGCTTGTATTGTGCACCTGCTACACTTGTTTCATAAGGGTCTCCCGGATTGAAAGAGCCCGGGATCTATTTGTGCGGGGAGGATACGAGGCAGCCTTCGTCGACCAGGGAATGCTGCTCAACACACGTTTTAAGATCCAGCCTTTCAAAAAGTCTTCCAGGTAACGTCCATGAAGTACGTCAGCTTTCATCTTTTCTGCTGTAAACTGAGCCAGGAGTCGATCAATCTGTTTTCCGCAGTGACAGGAAGGAAACGGTGATGATCTACTTGTGTGCCACGATGTGGCACGAGACCTATGACGAAATGATGAAGATCATCATCTCCATGTTCAGGTAAGCAAAACTGTAGACGTTGCGTAGATGAGCTGTGTGAGCATGCAGTGAAGTGTCTTTCTCTAGCCGTGTACAGGGTGCACAGAAAGTCTCGGAATGCTTGCTTAATTCATTAAAAATGCTGCAGATTACTTAATTTGTTTACAGAAATATGTATCACATTAAAAACAACCACTCGTTTTACGCAAACCATTAATTTCAAGTAGTAATAAATAGCAACCAAAATGGTAGTTCTAAAACAGCTGATCTGAGCTAAAAGTTCATCGTCAAGCAGTCTCATTGGGTGCTTTTTAATTAGTAGCATAAAACACTAAACATCTGTGTTTAGTAACCTTTTTGGAGCCATTGACAACAATTGCAATTAATAGCAAAATGGCAAGAACAGAAATGGAATGAGTTAGTCAAAAAAATTCAAATTTAATAAAAATAAAAATGTAAGTGCAGAAGACATGTGCTGACATGATGCTTGTCGATAGAATTCTGGTATGAAACCAATACATTTGCAGCATTTTTACAGAATTAAACAAGTATCCCAAGACTTTCTGCAAGCATTGCATATTCATATAAATAAATTACATCTTTATTATAGGAAACCACATCTTTGGTGCTGGTATTGATAAACTTAAATATTCTTTTAAGTGCAGTTGGTATGCATTTAGAGCATGAGCATGCCATATTCTTTTGAAGGCTTGATAAATTTCGCCCAAGGAGAAACCATTATAACGACGTAAGTTTCGAATTCCACGTTTTCTTTGACGACTCCTTTCACACCGTGGAGGGCAGTGGGGAGTGCCACGTGAATGAATATGTGGAGACTCTGGTGGAAGTCATCAACGAGGTCTACATGTAAGCTTTCGCCTTTCACCCTGAAGGTGCCAACCGTACTAGGAAATACCGGAATCATCAGGCTCTGCAGATGACAATTGCCAACTTCACCCTGTCTGTGTGGCAGTGGTCACAGGATGTTTACTTCTCATATATTTATACGCACCAGGATATTCAACGATGACAATCCATCCATCTTCAAGGAAATGGTTCAGCTTCCAGTACAAAGGGTCATACCGACCCCCTATGGCGGCCGTCTCAGATACACGCTTCCACACGGCAATATCCTGACTGCTCACCTGAAGGACAAGCAGCTGATACGTCACCGGAAGCGCTGGTCTCAGGTAAGCCTGCAGGAGAAACATGGCCTTGTTGCGGACATCCCTCCACATCCTCAGTGGTACGTTCTTTGTGATAACACATGGTTCTATGCGGCTTATGGGATGCAGTGTTTCTGCTTTCTTGAAATCTTGTGTCAGGTTTGTTTAGAGGTGTTTCTACATACATAAACACTAATACAGTCTGATCTTGGTTGGGTTACGTTCTTCATTGTTCTTCACTAGGCCTTTATTAGTGTGTCTTCCCAATCAGTGCTGGTGGTAAATTAACAGCCACCCCTCAGGTGCCAAAATTTGGTATGTACCATAACTCAACTAACATCAAAAATATAACACTCAACCTCAAAACCTCAAAACATCAGACTAAATATAAATTAAATGAACAAAATTATGAATTACGTTTAGCTAACCAGTGCATTCCAGCCGATGGGAGCCCTGCTTATGACAGGTAATGAGGTGTGTCCACTAAAGTCACAGTCCATCTCAGGGCGCTGCTGAAAGTGGCCCTTTTTTCCAGGTCATGTATATGTACTATCTGCTTGGCTGGAAACTCAACAGGAAGTACTGCCAACGGTACCAGAATGGAGAAAACAAGAGCACCCTGGAGAAGAGCTGGATAGTAAGTAACATCAACGTCTGCGGTCATTTCCTTCAGTTAAAAATGGGATAATATTATTTACTTCTGTCATTCTCAGAAAGAAAAGCAGAACACATGCGTTTTGGCGCTAGACGGCGATACTGACTTCCAGCCATCAGCAGTCATGCTACTGGTTGACCGGGTGAGATTGTATCCTGACGTTGGTGCAGTCTGTGGAAGGATCCATCCAACAGGTGTAGGTAGGGGCCACTAGAATCCTATCCCTGACCATGACCCTGAGTCTGTCCTCATGCCATGTCCCATATGAATATCATAGTGTCCCGATAAGCAGGATGCTTTGCATTCACAGTTATGTCCACTGAGCTGGTGCTGAAATATCAGGCAACTAAAAGTGCATCATCATGCTGGAGAAACTGTGCATGGGATGGGCTTGCGGGGCTGTGATGGCAATGGGCTTATTAAGGGCTGAGAAGGCCAGAGCATATTAACATGCACCCGTGCCAGGGCGGGAGCCTCAGGCATAAGCAATCATCACAGCAGGCATGGTGACGGCTCGTGTCTGCATCGCACAGGCCCCATGGTCTGGTACCAGAAGTTCGAATATGCGGTGGGCCACTGGCTGCAAAAGTCGATGGAGCACGTGTTTGGCTGTGTGCTGTGCAGTCCCGGCTGCTTCAGCCTGTTCCGAGCCGAGGCGCTCATGGACGACAACGTCATGAAGATGTATACGACGAAGCCCACGGAGGCCATCCACTACGTGCAATATGACCAGGGTACAGTCCACGGCATGCAGACATTTCCCTCCAATTATAGAAATATTCATGGGCATCCTAAGACAAAGTCCCCTCAGGTTAATCTGCTTGATGGGGTATCACATCTGGGTTAGCATTTTGGGCAGGTTTGCTTCCTGTATGGGTTAGCACTCTGTATTAGTTAGCATTCTGGGCGGGTTAGCATCCTGTGGGCATTAGCAATCTGTATTGGTTAGCATTCTGTGCAGGTTAGCGTTCTGGGTGGGTTAGTATTCTGGGTGGGTTAGCATTCCATGCAGGTTAGCATTATGGGCAGGTTTGCTCTCTGTGTGGGTTAGCATTCTGGGTGGGTTTGCATTCTGGGAAGGTTCGCATTCTGGGCGGGTTAGCACTCTGTTTCGGTTTGCTTTAGCATTCTGTGGTGGGTAGTACTCTGTGTGGATTAGCACTCTGTGTACGTTAGCATTCTATGTAAGTTAGCACTTGGTTTGGGTTAGTGCTCTGTACGGTTTAGCATTCTGTGTGGGTTAGCATCCTGTGGTGGTTAGCAATCTGTTTTGTTTAGCATTCTGTGTGGATTACCATTATGCATAGATTGGCATTCGGTGCTGGTTAGCATTGACCCCTCTCCCCAAAGGAATGAATAAAGATTATTTTCCCACAGGGATGAATGGAGTGTATTTATTCTTGATCAGCTTTGAACATGAGCACCAGCGAGCCCCTGGTAACCGTATCTGCCCACCTGCACAGGTGAGGACCGTTGGCTGTGCACGCTACTGCTCCAGCAGGGCTGGAGGGTTGAGTACAATGCTGCCTCAGATGCCTACACCAATGCCCCACAGGAGTTTAAGGAGTTCTACAACCAAAGGAGGCGTTGGGGGCCCTCCACCCTGGCCAACACAGTGGACCTCCTCAACACAGCGTCTATAACAGTGCAGAAAAACAAATCGATATCCAGACCGTACATACTTTATCAGATCATCAACATGGCAGCTTCTATTCTTGGCCCAGCTACAGTTTGCCTGATGATGGCAGGTGAGAGCTCTCCATGCATTCAAGGGAGGAAATCAAACGTGTTTTACTGTATGGTTTGTAACAGCTTTGCATGTCCATTATTATGTCTTACTTCACATATTTCTCTTTTGCAGGTTGTTTTTCATTTGTGTTCAATATTTCTGAGAATGCTGGCCTCTTCCTAGCAATTTTGCCAGTGACCATTTACCTGATCCTGTGCTTCAATCTGAAAGCGGACACCCAGATCACCATTGCAGCCCTCATGAGCATCGGATATGTGTTCCTCATGACGGCAGCCATTTTGGCCATCATAGGTAACAAATAGGTCATAGATAATTATAGGTAATGGAAGGGCTGCAGTCTCAAACATCAGCACTTCACACAAAGACACTTGTATAATCTTTATAAAAACAATGATCTTCAGAGGAAATTATGGTAGCTATATTTGAAGTTGTTTAACCTGTACCCAATTCAGAGGTATAATTCATTTCATCTGTCGTTTACAATATCTAGAGAGAGCTGCGATTAATTTCTTTCTTAATATTGATTGGAATAGATAAACTTCATTGATCCCAGAGGGAAATTCTTGGATATAGCCTCTACTTTCATATCAGTAACGTGAGCAGATTTTCACTACCTGCTGACATATTTTTTGGACCCATCTAGGGGATCTGATCATAAACGAGACCTTCATGACTCCCAGTGGCCTCTTCCTCATCGGGATCACAGGCATTTACTTCATCACCGCATTGCTGCACCCCCAGGAGTTTCCCCTGATCATTTATGGGCTTCTCTACTTCATCTGCATCCCGAGTGGCTATGTCCTGCTCGGCATCTACTCCATGGTCAACATGAACAATGTGTCCTGGGGCACACGGGAGACAGCCAGTGCCACCAAGCCTTTGCCGGCCAGCACCTCGGTGGTGAAGTGCAAGAGGAGCTGCAGGTGCTGCTGCTGGAATGTCCACCTCACGGTTGACGAGGACGTGAAGGTGGTCGTAGCCCCTGAAGTTCCGATTCCAGTGAGGACCCAGCTGGATGAGAAGGAGCAGCAGTCTTTTGACAACAGGTATGGATGGCCAGAGCATTCCTGGTTCTTCTTGTCGCTCATTGTTTTCGGGGTGGTCCTCAAATTCATATTTAAGACAAGTTGAAATCAATGCCTGACTGCCACCTGAAATAGAAGATCTCCATATATATCAGATTTGCTGGCAAAGTGTTGGGGAATGTCATGAGCGCCTGGAGAAGCTGGAGAGCAACTCACTCACCCCCTGTTTCCTTACTTTATCTGTTCTAGGGAGAAAGAGTCCTCAGAGATTTGTGAGTGACACCGTACTGCCTATTTAATCACACGCTGTCTATGTAGCACACAGCATATCGCACAGAGTAATGGCTTATCAATTTGTCATTTTTTCTCCCAGACACATGAAAAAGTCCACAAAAATTCAGGACTGAAGCAACAGTAGCAGGTGCCTTTCTATATACTTTCAGTGGCCACATCTTTAGGTTTACCTGCCTTGTATCGGGTAGGAGCCCTTTTTTTCCACAGAACAACCTGAATTCAAGGTGCTGGCTTTTCCCTCCTTCCCTGGCCATTTTCCAGAACATTTTCTCCTTCAGAAATTCCCCTGACTGGGTCTTTTTAGTTCATCAGCCCACCCTCTGTAAACCCTCAATGCTATAACCTCACTGTATATAGGCGCGAGCTGTTGTTATAAGCGAAACTCATGCAGTATACCTAACGAAGTGGCCACTGAGTGTGCATGTCAATACATTTAATATTTAAAATTCTGTTCGCAGGTTGGATTTCACAACTGAAAGAGAAGTCGCATGACATTCG
The DNA here is from genome assembly GCA_026774425.1 of Petrocephalus zakoni. Lineage (NCBI taxonomy): Eukaryota > Metazoa > Chordata > Actinopteri > Osteoglossiformes > Mormyridae > Petrocephalus > Petrocephalus zakoni. Next base: position 118,593 of record JAODKN010000063.1, read on the forward strand.
CCTTGAGGAGGACACACTCAGCGAGGTGTGTTTCAACGCGCTACCCTGGCCCCGATAACGGCTTGTCAGACAGTTAACCTGTGTGTTCCATGCAAATAAACACCCCTTTGAGTATGTTTTTCCTTATTTCCATTTCCAGGAAGAAGCTGAGTTTTGGAGAGATCTCCAGGAGCATTACCTGAAGCCTCTTGATGAGGATAAAGCGAAGCAGGAAAAAATCGCCGCAGACCTGAAGGATCTTCGCAATAAGGTCCAGAAGCTTCTGCGGCCCCCTAGCCCTAACCCTGACCCTGACCCATTCAGCATGAAGGCGGGACTTTATGGAAATACATACCGTACTCGTACTATGTGAGGGAGAGTGTGGTACTGGGGGAGACAACATTTAAATACAAAGGTGTATTTATTGGGAGGACCGATGAAGCCAAATTAAATATTGGGGGGTACATGCCCCCCCCATTCCCCTTGATTCCTACGCCCTTATTCAGATGTGTGGAAGATCTTTCTGGAAAATGAGTCGCTCTTTCCTTCCTTCCTTCACAGGCGACCTTTGTTTACTTCATCTTCAATGCTATCTGGCTGGTCGCTACCTTCTTCCTGCAGCAAATCGGCTCGGCCGTCACCATAAAGCTCCCAAAAATTAACTCCAGCTGGGTCGTTGTCCCTGATGAGCATATCTACATCGACCCCATCGGGTTTATGATTCTCCTCAGCTTCGCGTCCTTGATGGTCATACAGTTCTTTGCGATGCTCTGGCACAGGTAATTCAACCAGAGTTGGTACAGTGTAGTGTAGTATAGTATGATATAGTATAGCAGTATGGAATTATGAAAATAATATTTCTATAAAAATATAAGTGTGGGACAGGAATATCATGCAAAGTATTAATAAATAATGGTGTCGCTGCGTTCAAGCTCCCCGCTCTTGTGACAGTGAGTTTCTTCCTCAGAGTCGGCACGTTGATTCACTATGTGGCTTACAACGAAACGGCGCCCAAAGAGCGGAGGACTTTCAAGAAGAGCATGCACGATGCCAGCTTTGAGAAGGTAATGGACTCCAGCATGTTTTTACTGGTTAGGGTTTGTACTTCATTTGTTTTTTTGTGAAATTAAATGTTTACAGTACACACTCAGTGGGCAGGTTATTAGGAAGCACATTGCAGTACCTTGTTTTTCACAGAACCACTTCAAGGGTTGTCAAGTTGTGCTTTAGAGATGCCCTTCTGCGCGGCACTGTCATACCGAGCTGCTGTTCCTGCACTTATGGCCTTCCTGTCGGTTGTAACGAGTCTGGCCATTCTCCTCTGACCTCTCAATGACAAGATGGTTTCAGACACAAAACTGCCCCTAAGTGGATGTTTTTAGTCTATCACACTGTCCTCCGTAAACTCTTGACGCCGCAGTGTGAAAATCCCAGAAGGACGGCTGCTTCTGAGACTGGAACCTCCACATCTAGCACCAAAAATCTCATCGTGTTCAGAATCACCCAGATCTGCTGTCTTCGTTCGTTGTTAGTGTGATTCTGTATGTAGGCAGCTGCAGCCAGTGATTGGCTGTTTGGAGGAGCTCTAGCTTGGATATATTCATTTTGACTTCATGTGGATGTTTGCTGTTCCATGAAACACACTGTAAATTTCCTATTCTCATTTTCAGAACTTCCTATAGCTCCTAATCACTCTGGACGAGGTTCTGGTAAAGTCCAACCCACCACTGGAAAGCCTGCTTCAAAGGATTAAGTGAAAATTGTTGTTTTAAAATGGTTTAAATACCTGTATTTCTTGGGTTATGGGTCCCATGTTTCTATATTTCCTTACAACCAGTCAGGCTGTTTTGTAAATTTCGGAACATTTTACAATTTTCTCAGCTCCCCTCATGAACATGGTAAATTCGACTGATGGAAAAGGGAGTGGTGATGGCTTGATTATTTATTGATTATTTATTTATAAGATAATAGATAAGAGAATATCAGTCAAAATCATAACACTAAATAAAACAACAGAAGCAATTAAATGTAATAATGGGACAATAAAATGTCCATGACACACAGCAAAGTACATCCAGCTATGGGAGCCAGAGCAGAAATCAGCACCGAGACAGACAATAACTAACACTGCGATAGTGTGCCGAGTTATAATACAAGTACAGACAAAATTGTAACATATAATCCAAGTAGAGAAGGCAGCAACATAACAATGAGGTCTTATGTTCTGTGGCTGTATGTTTGCGTTACACATGTCTTTACTTTAACTAGACTGAAGACCTGAATGATGAGACTGATCAATCTATTATATCTGTATTTTGTGTGTTTTTTTATTTCAAATACAATAAATACATGAGCAAGTCCTGTGTCATATGAGCTAGTCTTGTGTCTATAGAAGTTTGAGTGTCCATTCAACCACCTCCCTAGGCAAGGCAAGTCTATTTTTATAGTTTATATATATATAGGCAAGGCAAGGCAGGTTTATTTATATAGCACATTTCATGCACAAAGGTAATTCAAAGTGCTTTACATAAACATGAAAAAGAAAGTAGAACAATCATAAAAACAATAATCACAACAA
>JAODKN010000063.1:124390-149475 GCA_026774425.1 Petrocephalus zakoni
GTTAAGTTCTCCCCAAGCAAGCTTGATGGGCCGAATGGCCTCCTCTCGTTTGTATAGTTCTTATGTTCTTATGTTCTAACCTTAAACCTGACAAGTTATCCGGCTACGCAATAAATCCTACTGTCATACGGGCCCCAATTCTAGCCAGGTTCATTGTTAGTTATTGTTAACAATACCAGTTGATAACACATTATGCAGTATTTGGCACATACAAACATCATAGCAAGTCCACAGATAGTTATTGGACAGTACAGAGTACATGACCGATTTCATGAGACACAAATAAGATGTAAGTGCCAATCAACAGCATAAAGACAACTTTCACTTCTGTTCTTGAAGGGCACAGCCAGATTGGGGTTGCAGAGGTTCCTCCGTCTATCTGAGTCGGAAATCTCACTTATGGGGGTGTACCAGTTGAAATCTCCGGCTAGGAACTCAGAAATTCCGACTTCTCAGTTCAAATGGAACACAGCATTATAATTAGCTGGAAAGAGCATGAGCTGCTTGGGTGAAGAAGATGCACAGTCCCTCAGCATAGGCAGAGAGGGACCTGTGGCTGAGCTTCTTTGTGCTGCATGGATGTGAGAGGGTGCATGGATGGAGCATTGTGAAGGAGGCAGGTAGCACCAGCCAGCACCACACATCACATTAGACCACGTGGCCAGAAGTACTATCAATTTACCCATTTTCAGAAACCGCTTGTCCTATTTAGGGTCACAGGGGGTCTGGAGCCCAAAGAGGCTACAAGCACCAGGCTGGGAACAACCCAGGATGGGGTGCCAACCCATCGCAGGGCAGACTCACACACCATTGCCAAAAGTACTTATAGCTGATAAAATTTCACTTTCTTGTTGTGTATTAAGTTGGCATTTTTTGTTGGTGTATGTACAAAACTGTAGGCCTAAGAGGGATCATGTCTTTGTTTTCAACTCTATTATACACATGGAAAGCAGATATATTCTGAAAATCTAGTTATCCTCTATGAGCTGAAGGCACACTCACCCCCTGATGGTCTGTGAGTTACAGGAATCTTTCTTCTGCAGGGATACATGGGATCCATTCCAGCTGAACCCTGTTGGCTCCGAGAAGGAGAAAGAGAAGCGATGCTTTTCCCTGATCCAGTACCTGGTGGCCATCATCGTGGGCTTGCTGGTGCTGGTCAGCGCCATCTTGAGCAAGGTGGAGCTACCGTGGGTAGCACTAGCTTTTGCGCTCTTTGGATGCCCAAGTGTCATCAGGCTACCAAAGAAGTGAAAGAAGACACTAGCTGAGAACCTTGAGGAAAATGGAGTCTTAATTTGGCCAAAACATCTCGGGTTTAGTTAACTTTTAAATACAGTCTTCTTGTATAGACTGACATGTCTATCAAACTCCAGTTCAGTCAGGGTCATTCTGAAAGGACTAGGCGTCACACAGTATAGGGATTGTTAGAAGGAAACTGCTCTCTGTTTTTGTGCCAGAAGGTTACACATTATAACAGCGTCCAAAGTTCAGAGCAGAACAGGGACGTTGTCTAATTCCCTGCCCGCATAAGATAGAAATCATCCATGTTGTTTTGAGCTATAATGCATGTTTTCCTTCTCCATGAATACGGGGGTGGGGTGGGGGGGGGGGGGTGATAGCCCGGAATTTATGACACAATGAAAACCTGCAAAACCTGATGACTGGAAAACAAAGAGCTTTAACGTAGCCCCTCTCATTATCAAACAGAACCTACTACTTGACTTTAAACAGCAAAACCTTCTCATTAAACGTCAAACTATTTCTCAGTAGCTATGACAAGTATTTTTAGTCATGTACCACCAGTCTCATCAATTACTGCGAAACATCTAAGCATATATCCAAGATTTAATATGAGAGTGACTCAGCTAAATTCTAAGCAAATCGCTCTATTAGAAACCGACATATAAATTGGTCGTATTATCTGGGGTTCTTTGTCTCAGATTTATTTCTTCCCCAACTCCAGGGTTCCCTCCTGGTCCTTTGCATGCTGGCGAGTCCTAAATCCTTGGTGAAGAACCATGACCAGCAGTTTTACCTGCTCATGCTGGTGTTCTCCCTGGTAGTGCCAAATGTGCTGATGTTCCTCAAGTCATTATGGAAGTGCACGTTCAAGAGCTTTGTAAACCCGAACATGAAGACTATGGGAATCGTGAGTTAATTCCTGGATCCTAATTCTTAACTGATGACATGTTTGAAAAACACAGGTGAAATCTTTTGCTATTATTACCCAGTTGTAGACCCTAAGCCAGAGATTGAAAGTACAGTGTCCTTTACTTATTTATTATGTTATTAAAAAGCAATGCCTGAGGTTCTGAATGACTGAGGCATTGTAAACAGCTTAACATTGTGGTATATTTGATTCTAACTGCTCATTATGTGTAATCCTTTGTAAATGTCGGTCTTCAGACCTTTGTTTGTATAATTACCCAAATGAGTGACAGAAAAACCTCAGTAGTGACAGCATTCTTGATCTTTTTGACAGATCTGCCTGGTCGAGTCTCTGGTTTCCCTGGGAACATCGGTCCTTGTGATTATCGTGATGCCGCAGTTCGACGCGCTCACCAACCTTTTCATCACTGGGGGCGTGTGCATCTTTTCTAGCGCTTTGCAGATCATTTTCCGTTTGCAAAAGGAGAGCTGGAAGATCCTCTTTCCCATCTGCTCCCTCGTCCTCGTGCTGACCGGCTATGGACTCCTGGTGACCGACTACCACGTGCGTGTGACCTCCTTCATTGAGCCGACAGATAACTATGCATATGTCGCCGTGGCTATCGTTGCCTCGTTATTCGTCTCCCTCAACTGGTGGGAGAATCCCTTCCAGGCAAGCAATAACATCCAGGAGACGCTCACAGAGCTGGAGGGCTTCCGTGACTTTGTCTTTATGATCACCAGCTTGTTGAGGGTGGCAGTTATCGGCGCAGTGTACTCCATTTATTTTGAATTCTTTCAGAAGCCCCACGTTAACTGGTCATATTTTTCTAACGTGGCCCAGGAGACGCTCAATTTGGGAATTGGGATCTTTTGCCTACAAGCATTTATGTCAGCGGCGTGTCACTGGTTTGGGGTGGTGGCCTGTAAGATCCACGCCGTCCGCATGAGCTTTGCTCTCCCCGCATGCTTCACAGGACCCTCGGTCCTCATTGTGGGCTTAGCCCTCTTCATTGCAGAGGCTCAAAACTTGGGTGCAACAGCCACGGGAAACTTTACCATGTTCTGCTTGACTCTGGGCAGAACCCAAATAAGGAACACCACGGATATTGTGCTGGCTGAAATCTCCAATAGCATCTGCAGAACAACCCTGAATAGCCACTACCGCTCATGGCCGTTCGCCATGCTGGTCACGGAGGGTTTCTGTATGTGGCTGGGCCTTCTTGCAGCCACACACTATGTGTGGAAGACCAAGGTACAGAGGATTGAGAGGACCTCCCAGCTGTTTGTGCGCCGACTTTACGAATCTGCCTTCATCGACCAGTCGATGCTGCTTAACACCAGAATGAAGGTCGTCAGGGCGAGGAACCAAGAGAGGCCAGTAAAAGCCATATCCAGAACATCATGCAGTCAGATGTTACTCACCCAAATGGCTTTCTTCAGAATTATAGATTTACTGCATATGCTTATGTTCTGCATTAATCCACAGATTTGCATGTGAAAAGAAATAATTTTAAGGACTGATCATTGTTCTACCTGATACAGCCATGAATAAATGTCTCTGGGTGACACTCTAGAAACACAACCACAAATATAACTATGAAAGAGTAGAGGCCAGGTCTAACTTGTGTGCATGTGTTAACCTGTATCACTCAACTTGTAATTTTTTATTTAGTTAACTCTTTGGCATGACATCTATGATTTGAAAACTGGTTTAATTGACTTTTTTATTCTTCGGCAGCCATGATGAACTTGAGAGCTGTGTGATCTACCTTTGCGCCACCATGTGGCACGAAACATACGACGAGATGCTGAAAATCCTCACGTCCATGTTTAGGTAAACTGTGAGCTGCAACGCCAAACGTTTTTTAGCCTAAGTCGAAAAAATGATGTCTGACCATCAATATTCTTCAAATGTAGGCTGGACCGCTACAGGGGCGACCCGAAGGAGCAGCACAAAGATGAATTTGACTTTGAATGCCACATATTTGTAGATGACGCATTTCAAAAAGACAACGAAAAAAGATTTGTCAATAATTATGTGAATGACCTCATTCAAGTGGTCATAGAGGTGTACAGGTAAAATATATATCCCCTCAGTGCTAAAAATAACTCTTTCTGGACTTTTACAGCATGTGCCTAGGACACCCTTTTTCTGTGTGGACACTTATGTACGCTGCCTATATTGCAGTTTGCACATTTTCGGTTTCGCTTGTTTCCCAGGGTTTTCACGAACAAAGAGCCGGACGACGTGTCCATAATTGAGACACCGTACGGAGGGCGCCTGATGTTCGTCCTGCCGGATGGAAACATGCTATACATACATCTGAAGGACAAAGGTCTGATCCGTAACAAAAAGCGGTGGTCGCAGGTGGGTGACACCCTCGTCATTGCTGAGATGCTAAAATGTCGTAATACTGTTTTTCTTGACATAAATAGACAAATGAACAGTAAAGAAACATGTCAATGGAACATGCATTCACTTTAATGTTTCAGATCATGTACATGTACTATTTGCTGGGATGGAAGGGCTACATGGCCAAGAATCCTCAGAAAATAATGGTAGGTTTTCTTGTAAAATATGGCCATGGACTTCTCATGGAAATACGGCAGTAAACATATGTGGAATGTCTCAGCAAACCACAGTCTTTTCGGCTTTTAGAGGCAGAATAATCCGTGTCGAGCTTCTCTTGTTTCAATGGACGGCGAAAGTTTATTCTTGCCGACCTATGACAACGACAGTAAAAGAAAGTACATCTCTGATGACAACACATACATCCTGGCGTTGGACGGGGACACTGACTTCCACCCCTCCGCTGTCATTCTATTGGTCGATCGGCTCAGGATGTATGACAATGTTGGCGCGGCCTGTGGAAGGATTCATCCCACGGGAATGGGTGAGGAAGCTTGGTGACTCACGAGCTGTGGGACACTGATCCCACTTACACCTGCACCTGGGCGTTCACTGGAAGCTCAGCCTAGCGGCACTAATGCCTGGCAGACATACCTGCCAAGAATTAATGTCTAAGTACACGTGGAAGCAGTATAGGAGCTGGAGCTACACAACAACTACCCAACTATACAGCAACTACCCAACTATACAGCAGCTACACAACTATGCAGTAACTACACAATAAATTCTAATGAATCAAGAACCTAATAAGACCAGAGGTGCACCATAACATTCAGGGAATGTAAGGAGGCATCAGATTGACATAAACTGATCCTCTCCTATGTAGGTACAGAAATGACAGTACTGATGCTTTTTTGTATTACCTTGTTTTTACTATTTTATTTACATTAATTTTATTATCTATTTAATCGATTTTTATTCATTTTTTATATTACATATTTTCCTTTGAGCACATTCCAGTAGGCACATGGAAGTACATGTGCAATGCATGTTTGTTTATATTTTGCATATATGATAAATAAAACCTGACAGCTGAACTTCAGGCTCCATTAAAGGCCTGCAAACTTGTGCAGTGACACATGCAGCGTGACACTGCGTTTGTCACTGCAGGTCCCATGGTCTGGTACCAGAAGTTTGAATACGCCGTGGGCCACTGGCTTCAAAAAACTGCAGAACACGTCTTTGGGTCGGTCCTGTGCAGCCCTGGATGTTTCAGCCTGTTCAGGGGCTCGGCCTTGATGGACGATAATGTCCTGAAGCGATACACCACAAAGGCCAACAAGGCGGTTGAATATGTCCAATATGATCAAGGTGACCATCTTCACTGGTGCCAGGTCTACAAGATGTTCATTTTTATACCAGGAGAGCATTTCACTTCAGCTAGCAATATTTCATCCACCTGCTGGTGGCTTTTTTTTTTTAACAACGAGAGATATTTTAACAACAATAAATGATGGGTGATGATGGAATGAATATATACTGTCCCTGATCCGTGCCAAATCTGTACCGGGGAAATTGACTGAGTAGGAATCGCTGACTATGATCATGAGCACCAGCGAGCCCCTGGTAACTGTTTCTGCCCACCTGCACAGGTGAGGACCGCTGGCTGTGCACGCTACTGCTCCAGCAGGGCTGGAGGGTTGAGTACAATGCTGCCTCAGACGCCTACACCAACTCCCCACAGGAGTTTAAGGAGTTCTACAACCAAAGGAGGCGTTGGGGGCCCTCCACCCTGGCCAACACACTGGACCTCCTGCACAGCGGCCAGGAGACAGCCAAACGGAACACCTCCATCTCCATGCTGTACATCGTTTACCAGATCTTCACTGTGGGATCCTCCATCCTGGGGCCCGCCTCTGTCACCTTGATGATTGCTGGTATGTGTCTCTCTTATATGTCTATAATGAATTCCAAGAACATTATATCGACCACCCTGTCTACAGGTCTTGTCTGCAAACCTTGAGGAATCAGTAGAGCTTCATCCAAGCATTCTACATTCTCCAGAACCATAAAAACAATATAATGGAAACACATATGTATCAGGTTCAAAGTACGGCGTGATGTCTGAGTTATTCATGTAGCCTCATTACTTTATCTGTTATGTTCCTGGTTGGAATTTCCTTCTTTAGTCATTAAGCCTTTACAGGTATCCATGGATGCCTATTACAGCAGATACAGAAAGTCTGGGCACACCCATTGATACTCATTTATTTTGCAATAAGATAACAACCTTGTATCCGCGAACCTTTAGTGCTGATTGCGGGCTGTATGGTTTACGCGCATCTGGTAGTATAAACCAGTTGTCTATGTCCCGCATCCACGGTCCGTGTAGCAGTATAGCACATATATATATCGTTATATTGTATATAGTAATGTTTATTAATAATCATATTAAAACACGGTTTAACAGGCAAGACCAAAATTATACATCCAGCACGGTAAAAACAATTTCTTCCTACCCGTATCAGCAAGCCATTTTTCCCCTCCCCGAACCTACCAACGCAACCCCTTATGTCTCCACCACTGACACGTGATCTTAAAACGACAGTAACATATTCAACTGGATACACGTACCAAAAAGAATGCACACATATAAATGATCTTAATGTAGATATATATAACCACAAATACAAATCACAATTGACTGTAATAAACTTAGTTTTAACCATAATAGATAACTAACTATCCTATATCAAATTGATAAATTACACTTGTTTCATACAAACCTTAAACATACCTTGAGGTTATATAAACACAGTATTACCTGGTGAACAAGGAGAGCGATGCGGTGCCGTGACACATGACCAGGCCCCGTAATCCCTCAACCGAAACCCTATAGAGCTGGTTTGAGATGAGTAGGATCGAAAAGTAAAAGCAAGGTAGCCAGCTTGTGCCCAGAACTTGTGGAAACTCCTTGAGGACTGTTGGAGAAGCATTCCAGGAGGTTACGTCTGGAAACTGGCTGAAAGGATGCCAAGAGTCTGCAATGCTGTCAGTGACGCAAAAGGGGCTCTTTTGAAGAGTCTAAACTTCGAGAAAATTTTGAGATGTTGAACACTTATCTTAGTCATTGCAGTACCTGATATGTATCATCTCATTGCCTTGAGGCCTTTCAATATAAGGTCAAAAATAGCTAAAATAGAGACAAAAACATTAAAAGCACTGGTACTGTAACCAGATAATGATGACGTATGATTGTCCACACTTGAAGTTTCGGACTATGTTGGCTGTGAGACGCCATGATGCTGAAACTTTCCCATCTCAGGGGCCTTCCAGTTTGTTTTCAAGATGGACGGCAGCCTGGCTATCATCGTGGCTGTCATCCCTCCCGTCGTCTACATGCTGATCTGCTTCATATGCAACACAGACCTCCAGCTCTCCATCGCGGCCATCCTGAGTGTGCTCTATGCATTCCTGATGACTGCTTCTTTCTTCTCCATCATAGGTATGGACTCTGAGTGCCAGTCTGGCCTGGCTTCGAACATACATTTACATTTACAGCATTTGGCAGACACCCTTAGCCAGAGCACATGAGTCAATCACCTGTCAAGCAAGACTTTCATAAAAAACATCAGTACAAGAATGCAATTATAAATTTTGAGTATTTACAAGATGTCATATTTTCCAATCAAAATGGAGATATTTGCATAAATATGTGTGTACAGATGGCTCATCCTGAATAATAAACAAAGTTATAGCACTACAAAAAGCCATAAAGCAGTTTAATGACAGAACTAATAATGGCTGACAAGTTCTACCCACAACTACAGCTAAGGACACAATGATAAAATCTAGACAATATAAAAATAGAATTAATTTAAAGTCAGATTTGTTTATGTGGCTGTGTTGTGCTTTTCTGAGATTGGAATGATGTCTGACCGTCATCATCCTCTCTGCATTAGGTGACATGATCATACAGGAGACCTTCATCACACCCACTGGAATCTTCCTGGTGTCCATGAGCATCCTGTACCTGGTGACTGCCATACTGCACCCTCAGGAGTTTGGCATGATTATCTACGGCCTGATGTACTTCATCTGCATCCCTAGCGGGTACCTCCTTCTGACCATCTACTCCCTGGTCAACATGCACATCGTATCATGGGGAACGCGTGAGTCAACTCGAGAGAAAGAAGAGGGAAAGCATGTGGGCATCCTTTGCGACCGCAGCTGCAAGCTCTGCTGCTGGGACCTCAAAATTCAGGTTACGCAGGAGACAGAGAACCTGGTTCTGCAGCAGATCCAGAATTCCGTCAGCCCTAACGCACAAGGAAAGCCCCCGAATGCCCAGGAACACAAGGAGAACGCACACGGACAGCTGCAACAATCTATGGAAAGTCACCAGCAAATCACAATGGCCAGACAGCCGAGCCTCAGACAGAAAGGGACAGTGGTGCAGAAGAAGAAAATGGAAGAAGACAATGCATCCGAGTTAAGGTGGGGATTCAGACATCAAAGCAAAAACAGCTGAAAATCGAAATATCAGAGGGTGTGATTTTTGAACCAACAACACAGATATGTCAAAATAAATATTATACAGTATGTAGGGGATTCAGATAGTGGAAAAATATTATACTGTACATATTTAAATACCTGTTCAAAGCAGTCAGTATAGCATACACAAGACATCTTACTGAACATCATTCACTGTGGAACTGTACGGCATTCAAATGAATGACCACTTAAAATTAATATTCCACAATCACTTACTGAAGTCTATATTATTTTCAACAGTGAGAGTGATGACAGCATCAATGAAAAAATGGACAGAAATGAGTATGAATCATTTCATGATGATGATGATTATGATGATGAAGAGGAACCAAAGGTTGCTCTTGACAGTGGTGAGTGTGACAGACGCTAATATCCAATAACTAATATCTTCTATAACCGTTTCATAGCTTAAAAAAAATACCCATGGCCATTGATCCTTTCCTCTTCCTCTTTCTCAAGAATGGGTCAATCCTGTCAAGACGGAATTCCTGAAGAAGCTGACATACGCCAACATGAAGAGGAACCTGCAGGAGCAGATTCGCTACACCCTGCGGAACAAGGACCAGGACGACGTGTGTGAAGAGCTTGTGCTGATGCTGACAGATGTGGTGAACGGGGAGCTGAGAGGCAAGATTGATCCTGAGGATGTGCTGTGTGACAGCCAGCTAGAGGAGTTGCAGTATGCACTCAACGAGGCAGCGAGGAGGATCCTGAAGACCAACCGGGCCGAGAGGCTGGAGAGAAGGGTCAAACGGGCCATTGAAAAGACCCTGATCGCCCCCCAGGTGGACAAGCTTAATGAGGTGAGGCCCTGATTCCCTCACGGCTCCCCAGACCTCCACCGACGGTTAAGCTAACAGTTCATCTTCTTCTGTATTCTGGCAGGATGAAACTGACTTTTGGACAAAACTCATAGATCGATACCTGAAACCTATAGTCGACCAGAAAGCACATACAGAAGAGGTAACCCGGGAACTAAAATCCCTACGAAACAAGGTATGGGGCACTGCAGTCAGTCCATGCATAGAGTTTTGCATGGTGCCTAAATAGATCTGAAGGAGATGGTGCATGTTCCTCACCCATCATGATATTTGCAGGCCGTATTCCTTTACTTCATCCTGAACGTCCTGTGGGTCGTTGCCACCTTCTTCCTGCAAACCATCGGCAGTGACACCATTAGCATCAAGATCCCCAAGTACTACCCAAACGGCACCAAGTCTGACGAGGACATGAAGGTGGAGCCACTGAGTCTCATGTTCCTGCTCAGCTTCGCCATCCTGCTGTTGGTGCAGTTCCTGGCAATGCTCTACCATAGGTAACGCCTCTGGGAATTAGGCCTCTGGACCTGGGCTCCAAAGGGCAAATGACATCTTTGTCCCCAGAATGTCTAACCACGTTATTTTATACAAAATGCATGATAAGCTCAAGGTGAATCCTGAACAGCTATATTATTTGATAAACTGTTGCCTGTAATTATCTTGCCTTATTTCTCCTGCAGGATCTACACTCTCATCCACGTGTTGTCCTACATCAGCACAGAAAAAGACTATAAACCAGCCAATGAAGTGAGTGAGCTGATATACACACACTCAGAAATCTCATCAGGTCACCACTGCCAAACCCAGGGAGTTATGCATCTAATTGCCCTGTTTTTGTTTCTCCTTTATTCACACAGGAGGATGAAGATTGTATCACGTATGAAAACCCCACCACCAACGGCCTGGTGATCACCAGTGATGACTTATGAGACTCCTGATGACTTGTAATAGTTATAAAAAATATTTATCATAGTTTCTTTTTTACACTACTTTGAGAAAAAAAAGCAAATATTCCAGTAACCCATGTTGAAGAATAGTTTTAAACTGCTGAATACCTATTAACTCATATTAGTCAGAAAGTTAGGGACTAAGTTAAGGACTTATTTAATTTTACATGATGTATGAAGAAAAGCACTTTGTTTCAAGCATTTAAAAATAACCATATGTGACACTGTATCAGATAAGCACGTGGAAGATGGTTGTATGTAAAAGTATTTAGTTTGCTTTCAATAAATTTAATAAATATTTGTATTTCACATTAACACTTATTTACAGGTAAGTACACACAAAAAAGTAATTTTTACAAAAATCTATGTTCCAATTTGTGGAGAATTGACTGAAAATATGAAACCAAAAAAGCCTAAAAATACAAATTTCACTGTTAAATTTAAGGCGTCTATAGTACAGAGAAATACTGATCGTATTTAAATAATATCATATATAAATTAACATGCTCCTTAAATAGTCAAACATCCTATCCATTGCTTTATTTTTAACAGAATACACTGAAGAGAATTTGGATAAGGTTTTCAGTTTCCACACACGCAGCCTACGGATGTACCCAGAGGTGAATTTTCAAGTCCAAACTGCCACCCCTCTTATACTCTTGTGCACATGCCTGGGCTTCACACCCTTGGTGGATCACTGATATCCTGAAATATCTCCACTTTTTTCGGTAAGTAGGTGTCCAAAGCATATCACAGCACAGCACAGCACAGCACATCAAGAGTTCTGCCCATTCCTGGTTGAACAGTAACTGTGCCTTGTGATCATGTCTGTGTGCTATATGTGCATTCATTTAAAAATAAGAATCATACAAGGTATCATCCAAAACTGAGCACATCTCCAACAATAAACACAGCTCACAGATTCAGTAACAACCTTTAATGGACGCAAATGGTTAAATACATTCAGAGCCCTCATCCATTCGGTACCTTTGTAACAGAAATACTTTACAAGTTTTGCAGATTTCATCCATGAGACCATGTTCAAAGGTGATATCAGACACACAAAGCCTCTTCAGCATCTGGCGGCCATTCCTCAGTCTGCAGAAAGCAAGCCTACATGCACTAGGCACTTTTCTTCTCCATTCTGCAAAGGAAGAACAAAATCATTCATCTACTAAAAAAAAACACTGTGTGACAGCATTAAAAAAAGACCACGCTGGGAAAAAGGCTGGCTTTTCCTGGGCTATTCATATTAATCGGTCCCTGAACAGAGACAGAGTCCTGCAATTTCAATCCACATGTATACACCATAGTTTTTAAAAATCAAAAATTTTAAATCCTGGTTCTGCTTGCAGACAGCTACACTGAGCAGCAGGTTTAAAATCAGTGCACAAGAACTCAAACTCTAAAGTTTAATTTGATAACGCTAAACCGATAAACAACTAAAACAATTAGCGGAAGCTAACAATACCGGCTACCTTTTATTATATGAATTTAGCTTTCGTTTGATTTTAGGCTCTGAAATGAGAAGCACAGAAGACCCAAACTTACGGTTTGCAAAAAATGAATGTATTTTACACAGACACAGCCATTGAGGAATGAGTGAGAATGAAAATTTTGCTGTGGCCTCTTTGATATACAGCTCTGGAAAATGAAACTTGATAAATAAGAGGATCCTCTTGGCTAAAATTACAGTAAAACACCCAAGGATAAAACAGCGTGATCATCAAAATAGCCTTGGGCAACGGACAGAAAATTTCACAATGTTAATCTGTCTTATCCACGGAACTGTGATATTTATCTGCCCTGTGCCAAGTACAACAGACTGACCATACTGCCATAAGACATCATATGAAGAAGCCACCCCTCTTGGATAAGCCTGCCAGTGCCAAACGGCTTTATGCTGGGCAAGCTGGTCTTCTGGTGCCCCCTAGTGACCACACAGGCTTCCGAGAATCATTATGGAGTGCTGAATAACTTCTCCCACTGGGCATGAAATGTGGACTGAAATGCTCACTGTACAGTGACCCAGTAAAATGGGTCACTAGTTAACCCAACTGAACAGGAGCGAGTTAAGACTGTAGGCTTGACAGACAGTCCTGAACATCTTTCTGGATGAGCGCAGAGGTTAAAAATGCAACAAAAAGCTCCAGTTGAACTTTGCTCCCGAAACATCAATCACAACACCAGTGTGCTCAAAACAAAGGCATTTTAGCTGAGCTCTTTCACTGTGACAAACTGGCCAGGCCGGAATCTGGTGCAGCAGGACAGCCCTGAGGGGCCGCGCATGAACAGCGACCAGTTCCAGGCCCTGGGGGTCGACCTACTTGTATTTGATGAGCCGGCTACCCTGTATCAGCTGCGCCGTCTCGTTGGTTAGGTGGCAGGCGAACAGGAGCCAGTTCCTCGGCTGAACTTTGTATGCAAACCTCATGAAGAGGAGGGAGTAGCAGGTAAGAGCTGGGGGGACAGAGGTTAGGCAGGAGTCAGAGGCTGGGGAGAAGGAGAGGAAGCTAACACAATAACAGCAAGGCCAGGGAGGGCCAGGGAGGTGAAGGCAGTGTCACCAGCACAGCTCACAGCAAGAGGCTAAATGCCTCCTCTGGAGTCCCGGTAGACCTTGTGGGGGTGTTCACACACACAGGATGTGAGCCCTCCGCCTCTTACCAAAGGTCATGCGTCCGCTGATGATCTCGGGGCTCTTTTTCATATCACTGATGGCTGCAATCGGCAGACCCCAGTTTGCTACCGGGCCCCAGAAGTGCTGAAATCAAAGGCAAACTCAGAGAAGATCCAACACGCAGCAGGGGCGAGGAACCAATAAAGAAATCCCAGTGGACTCTTACAAAAAGGATCTGGGCAGCATATTAGTCTGAGATTACTAAGCAGTACTAATAAAGTAGTATTTACAATTTTTCTTACCGTACTTTTGTTTGAAGTTTTCCCCCCCAACAGGTACACAGTTAAATCACAGAAACGGCAGCATCCAACGGGCAGAAAAAGAGATTATTAGTATACTTCCGCAATCACCAACAGTACTATCATTTCGTAATCGCCATCAGCACTTCTGCAACGAAGCAATGTCAGCACTGACTTTATGCTTACATCTACAGCAAAACGAACCGCTTAAGCTCCATATGCACTGACGGCAACTACGGTGGGAAGTTTGCTGATTGGATTTTTAAATGGATAAATTACATACTGAAATGAATACAGTGTTCATTGCGTCACTGGGCGAAAGCGCCGAGCGTCCAAAATAAACGTCGCAATATTCAGCTACATTACATAAAACGGGCACACATTTAATTTCATACAATGCGTAATAAGCATGCATTTTCTATGTCGATATTACTATGCGGCGATGAAGCAAACCTCCAGGGCAACTTAAAGACATTTTAAAAAGTAGCACCATCATCATCATCAATATTATCACTATATTATTATTATTGTTGTTGTTGTTGTTATTCATTGGGGATGCCGGCAAAGGCGGGACCACGCAGCGGAGCTCGGAGCCCGAAGGTCGGCACTGCCGTCCCGGGTTTGGGCAGAGCTGCCGGCGGAGGGACCGCGACCGTAGGCCGGCCGCAGTCCGCCAGGCGCCGCGCCGAGACGCCGCTAGCCCGTTAGCCAGCTAGCGAGCCGCGGGTCACACTTTATTATTAACATCGTTATATAACACAAAGCGAAGGGCTCGCCAAACATCAGCGCCAAAGCCGCACGTACCTCATCAAGTACTCCCTGAACTCCTTGCTTTTCAGCTGGTCGACAGCTTTACGAACCAAGGTGCCCGCCATCGTGCCTAGCGTGAAGGTTAAACAGCAGCAGGCTCGTACCGACTACAGGGGACGCCGCTTGTCTGCTAACTCACCTTAGCCTAGCCGAGCCGATCCTAGCCGAGCCGAGTCGAGTCGCTTCGGTAACGCGACTGACAGCTTCTTACGTCACGGCTTTACGACACAACATGGTTTTACGACACAAGTCACAGGCTGCTTTACGTTGGTATGTGACTGAAGCTGGAGATATTTGTAAAATGTAATGAAAACATTATTTTACGTCAATATGTGGATGTAGTCAATTATTTAAAGTGACTGAATGAAAACACATTAGGAATAATTTTTGTTTTCATATAATGCTATAAATAATGCGGTGTATTTTCAAATAACATGTATAACAGACTTGCAGTCCGAGTAAATGCAGAATGCTTTGGAACATGTGGAACCTGTTAATTATGCTCGGCCTGATTTTTTCTTCTTAATAGCCAGTCAGGACTGCAACTATTATAAATTTCTGTAAAAATGTCTATGTCCAGAGTTAGAAATAGGGCACATTTATTCCTGAGCCTATAACATAGGCTTACATTAGCGGTTAACGTATGAATCACACGTCTTTCAACAGCTGGCATATAAATGAGGAAACTGTTTCTACATCTACAAGCACAGTGTTAAAACTACAAATCTTTATCCCTTGTGCTGAACCAGCGTCACAAATGTCCTTTTACCTACTTTGCTTGATGGATTGAAGGCGGTCTCCTTCAATAGTACATGCAATGTTTGTTTGCTTTGGCATATCATTAACATGAAAATCCCAGGCAATGCTTTTTTTAAAAATTAAACCTCAAAATACATTCAATCCAGTTCACAAACAATTGCAAAGTTTCAGTTGGACATCTTACTTTTTTTCTCTGAGATGAATTCCCACTCATGTAACCAACTTCCTATCTGCTCTCGGGATAATAACGAACGGTTTCTCTAAGAACATTTGGTGAAAATTCTGCATTACATGCATCTATCGTCATATTAAAACTGTCATCTAACATGTATTTGTTGCTTCTCCGCCAAAGTTCCAATCTCCAAGTTATTTCTCAGGGATTTTGGGAAATAGCAGTGTGCCTAAAGATATAGTTTACCTTTACAAATCCAACAGGCAAATACACTCATGTCTCTCTCATGATCTCATCCCTAAAAATCCACACACAGTTCCTCTTTAAATCCACATAATATGGCCTTTTGAAATACTTCAAACACTTATAAGCAGTTGCTGGCGTCCCTTATTTGCTAATTGGATAATTAATTATCCAATCACGACCATTCTCATGCCTACTTCAGATAATGAACAATTTGCCATATATGCCCTAACTGTGAATTTGCTATGAAGAAGAAGAAATACACATAAGACACATAAAAACTTGCATATAGTAACTACATTCACTTTAACTCTGTTTAATAAAGACATTGCTTTTCACACCAGCTGGTCATGTTGATATTTGTTTCCTACGCACTTTATTTTGTCCACTCAGAAGAATGAGAACATCTGAAAAGCATGCCCCCCCCCCACCATGTCACCATATTTCATTAAACTCGCCCTTTCGCCTGTTAACCTCAGGTACACACAATCCACCATGTTGTTGTCCCCGAACAGTCACTGCCAAGTGAACGATGGAGTCACAGTCCTTATTGCAGGTGATCAACGCCACTGCTGAAATGCAATTAGCACAAAGTGTTTGGTGGTGTAGCGTAACAGTTGCGCAGACACAAATTTTATTCACTTATCCATTTATGAACACATTTGGCATGCCAAACTAGTACAAAGCAGATTCAACACCTACAGGCCACAACAACCACATAAGGTTTCTTTTTAGGGATGGCACTGCGCAACGCCGCGGTGACAAGCCAGTGACACCACAGCATCGTGCCAACATGGGAACAGGTACCCACAAGCCAAGCGCAGTGCTGCTCTGAGGAGCTCCCTGCTGGAGGTGGTCTGTTGTGACAGCTTGGAGAAAATACTCTGTCTTCTGCATTCGAAAAATAGAAAAGTCTCTACTCTGATTTTCACAGTGCTGTGTTGGATCTGAGCTCCTATTAATGTCAGATTTATTCGTTTTTGAATATAAAATTGTGGAGTTTGAGAGACTACAGCAGGGGTGGGGAACCTGATCCATGGAGGGCCGGTGTGGGTGCGGGTTTTTGGGATGACCTCTCAATCAGCCAGTAATAAAGCACTGGTTCTCAG
Source organism: Petrocephalus zakoni (assembly GCA_026774425.1). Classification (NCBI taxonomy): domain Eukaryota; kingdom Metazoa; phylum Chordata; class Actinopteri; order Osteoglossiformes; family Mormyridae; genus Petrocephalus; species Petrocephalus zakoni. Next base: position 141,226 of record JAODKN010000063.1, read on the forward strand.
CTCCATTAATGGGGACCTACTCTTATTGGCTGATTGAAATTTCATCCAAAAAACCCGCACCCAAACCGGCCCTCCATGGATCAGGTTCCCCACCCCTGAACTACAGGATGACAAACATAACCAAACTATACAGCAAAAGACTGACTCATGAGTTGTGTGCAGTAGACACTGCTTGGGACGTCCCTATTAAAAGGAACAGACATTTTTTTAGGCGCCTTATTGAGGAATAGACATCTTTTGGACATCCTTATTGCAAATGCATTTATAAAGCTTTACAGACTTAAAGTGGAAACTTTTAAGGCTTTAACACCACTCAAGCCACATGACTCCATTGACTTGTTAGTAATAATTAACTTAGAATGTATCTGAGATCCTTAACCTAGCAAACTGAAAGGACAGTCCTGCAGAGGTGAAAAACATGGCGCTGCTTAGTGTCGCAGATAACCTGATCTCATGCGCAAAGTCCGTGACCAAACACAAAGAGTGCGCCGCCACAGCACACGAGCCGTCTATACGGGCTGAGATGCACGAAGGAAATTCCTGTCGTAGAAGAGAAACAGTGAAAGATCACAGCCGATGCACAGCTTGTCACAGGCATTTGTGTTGCTGGTTTCCAGTTGGTTTTCACCACGGTCCTGTTTGTTCATTTAAAAAATACTTTATTTTAATAAATAGGATCAATATAAAAGTGTTTCCTGAAACTACTCCTGGATATACAACTTTGGAAGTAAAAGCTTTTTGAACTCAAACTCAACATCACACTTGATCCTCGGTAATAATCACAAATTTTCTCCCAATGTATACATAACAAATCTAAGCATTAGTTCATAAACTTACATGCACATGTACATTTGTCTATATTGCCACATCTTTCAGCATTTTCTCATTTATTAAATTTATTTTTCTTGTTTCCTCCCTAACCTGTTCGTTGTGAAGGGTTGGTTTAGACGTGTCAATAGAGGTTAAAGGTCACTTTCTTAAAAAAAAAAAAATGACATTCCACAGGCTTACTTAATTATCCATGTCACACTGAAAACAGTTTCAGCAGGGCTCTGTGTGTAAATTTACACTTAAATTGACCTATGGTCAAAGGGATACATTCTCCTTTGGAAAAAAAACACTTAGTGCCTTTACAAAGGTTTTTAAAATGTCAATATCTATACTGACAGGGGCGAGAAGAAACTTTATGTATTGACACCTCTGCTCCCTCCTCCAAGATGACAGGGTATCCTGTCAGGGCAAGTGCAGCGAAAGCGAAAATGCAGCGAAAGCTTCACCCGTGAAGTGCACTTCATCAGAAGGAAACTCAAGAACATGTATATACACTGTACGTCCATAAAGACTGGAACTGCATATGAACATACAAGGGGCTGCTTCCCTAATCAGACAAACTAAAAAGAGTCACTTACCATGCTAGATAGTTCTTCTTTTAGTTACTACCAGAGCAGAATTTGGTGACTGCCCCATTCCTAATGCATTCTTATCCGGCTTGCTCCCTGATCCTGATTTCACGTGTTTAACGTGTTCTTGCAAAACATCTGCGTTTATTTCAGTAGTTAATGTGATAAATGTACACTATACTCTATACACCCGTGCTTCTCAACCCGGTCCTCAAGGAGCCCCAGCCAGCCCACGTTTTTGCAGATGCCGGCACGCAGCAAAAACATGGACTATATGGGGGTGCCTGAAAACTGGGTTGAGAAGCACTGTGATACACTACACATATATCTTCTTATGTACAAAGACTGTAAAGATTATTTTCTGCTCATTTTTAATATTAATTTTAGCTTTAATTAAAAAGCAGCAACAGGGTCATGTGACTCTTTGTTGTCATAGGCAGTACTTACAGCGGGTTCTATCAGAAGAAGCTGTAGAATCCTAGGGGTACTTAAGAATATATAAATGAGACGTGTCCTGGACTTATCTGGGACACGCTCAGCACACGCGTGTTCCTCAGACAGCACTCTGCTGTGCCTCTGGTCATACTAAACCATGACCCTGAGCTGGATACTGGGCGGCTTTTGAGAAAGTGGTCAGGGCCGTCTCCACTGCACCTGCTTTAAGGACAATCAGCACGCATTCCAGAGTTTCTGGTCAAACCCTCCTGAATCCACCAGAGGGCCATGCAGATATATATTACCCTTAGTAAATGCTACATATTCTTTAGTGTGACTGGGGATGGGGGGGTTGGTGAGCGATGTCCCTCGAAGGCTTCAGTAGGATGCTGTGCTCTGGACCCTCACCCATGGAGGTTGCTTCACTTCGTTACGATGTGCTCTCTCTTCGTTTTCTGTCTCCGTTGAAAACGGCATGAGACACTGAGCGGGCCCTAGACTCATGGCCCCTGACATCCAGAGTGATGACGAGCCAAGGGCAGGGCTACAGGCGCGTTGACGTGAGCCTCTTCATGCCCCTCCTCTGGGCCAGGCTGGAGGACAGCACGGGTTCCAGCTTGGGAGCCTGTGGCGTACGGTTCAGGGCCAGGTAGGTGGCGGCCATCGCTCCCTGGGAAACGGCAGGCATCAGCAGCAAAAGCGTTTACACAGAATGACCAGTGGGGGCACTCATCCCTCATAGGCATAACTGTGGTAGCTGTCACTAGGGGGCGGCAATCAGTACTGGAAGAGAGGAAGTGCTTTTGCAGTGCAAACTCGATCAGTGCAGTGACACAGCCCACCAGGTCATTTATCTGCATTAAGTAGGGCATTAACCATTTATATGTTCCTGACGGATTAGCCTTTTAGCCAAAGCCAATCTGTCTGCTGATTGATGCATATATTTTTAAATAACAGTAAGTTACTTACCTAATACTTTTCATCCAGAATGATTTCCATTTTTATGAAGATGGAAGTTTTCCTTAAACACTGCAGGCTATGCACCCTGTCTTACAGCAAGCCTTCATTCTCTAGCACTAAGCCACCTGTGGGACACAGGACTGTCGTGATGGTGCGTGGCAGGTACTGCACCTTAACAAGCTGCGCATCCTGTCTGGTGAGCTGACTCTGGGACAGCTGCTCCCGGTTCACCACCCAGGGGTGTCTCAGTACCTGGGGGGCCGTCAGTCGCTGGTGGGGGTCCACATGGAGCATCCGGGACACGATATCCTGGGGAGAGAGGTGGATGTCATTTGCAGTTTGCATATTAATGCTCTCCCCATATTAAGGCTGTTTCTGGCAAGTGTCCCAGTTTCCACCCACACGCCCAAAGATTTGCAGTTGGTGTGGGTAGAGTGTGCGATCCTGTGCCCCGTGATATATGTGTCCAAAGCACTCCCTGCTGCCTCTAGGCCATTCGATTGGTGCACAAATGAACTGGTCCATTATAGTTTTTAGTTAGTCACCCTGCCCATAGAAGAGGATCGAGAGCAGTGACATCTATATTATTTTCTGTTTCTATTTTGCGTAGATAATAATGGATTATAACAGAATATCTGGAGTTCCTAACCATTTTGAGAGTCCAGCTATTTTTGAGGCATTAAATTGTTTTAGCCTATAAAGCAATGTCGATAGTATATGGACATTTTTCATTATCTTCTCATTTAAAGTTTAGATATTGTTTATCACCCAACCCTAGATTCCTACCTTATTTTGCCAAAGAAAAAGTTTGGCAACATTTATGTGAATATATAGTCTGTCCAGAAGGTGGTGCTATAGTACCAAAGCTCTAGCTGACTAATGATTTCCTGGGTGTTTTACAATACTTTAAGGCTCTCGCAACCACTCTGGAATTACGTCATGACCCTGATCACCAGGTTAAGAACTACTGCAGTAGATAATAAAAGATGTATTTTTGAACAAAAGTCTTAAATCATCTTCATCTTCAAATGAAATTTCCTCATCTTTTTCTTACATTTATGTATTTTCCCTCAAATTTATCTAAAACACCGGCTCACTGATGTCTTGTATGGAATATACCAGGGATATACATATTTTTAAACTATTTTGGGGTTTAGCAGCAAATAAACAATCATTCAGAGAATAAATATAAATTACAGAGTGATTTTATGCATATAAACATCTGATGCCAATTTGTAGTGTGATTAGTAGAGTGTGCCATTTCAGTCCAATGACATTTCGCTGAAGGTGGCCCACAGAGGGTTACCTTAGCTGTGTCTGACACCGTGTCCCAGTTGCCACCTGAAAGGGCGTATTTCCCGCTGCCGATGCGCGCCAGGATCTCCTCGGGGGTGTCGTCTGGCCCGTTAGCGAATGGGGTGAAGCTATCAGGTAGGGTAGGGAACTGTACGTCAGTGTTTGGAGAGTACCAAATCTCTGCATGAGTGCGATGTGGCAGTTCTTAAAGCACCCCTTTAGCCTGACATCCCCTGACCTGGATAACTGACCAGCATTAACTTCTTTGCAGGTATAACCAATGTTAATGTAACCAAAGCCAAATCAGTTCATTCCCGGGTTGCAGGGGACCTCAGCAGTCGATGGACGACTTTAATGAGTGAGGATTCGGCCGTGTGCTCACTGTCACATGACTAGTCTCATTAGCACAAGGTAATAAAAGCTCAGAATTTGCCCTTTTTTCATGGATCATAATTCTGACCTATTACACTCTTGCTGTCATGACCCTGTAAATGCCCCACAGACACTGTAATCTACACTGTGGTTTTGATGTAATAATGCTGGATGCAAACATCACTCCCAGTTCATTTTGCTCATTCAAAATCAAAATATAAAGTACACAGTATACAGTACAGTTCTTTTTTTTCTTAGAAAAGTCTCCGCCGACAGCTGCTGATAGCCTCATACAGCCACAAAAGATTTGTTTTGCTCCCATTTTATTATACGGAGATTCAAACCAGGAGCAGCCTGCCACATGACTTCTGCCACATGACTCCTGCCACATGACTTCTGCATGTGTCACAGTTAGATTATATTGGCCCCAACCTGACTTACCCTGTAATTGCTCTTCCAACTCAATATTGCTCCCTTTTTAAGCCTGTTTTCCGATGTGTCCCAAGCCAAGAGCACTTCTGATTTTGGAATACATTTCCAGTGCAAATGACAATGACCCTACCTACCTAACTGAAGAGGAATGCATCATCTGGGACAAAGACTAAAAACTTGAGCAAACATTTTGTCAAGAAAATCTGCTGGAGTGCATTGTAGCAGAAACAAATGACAATTAAGGACAATTAAGACTCATTGCATGTATCCTCTGGTCTGCTTGGGCTATCAGGGTAAGCCATGTGCAGAGAGTAATACAAGCATCACATAACATCACTTAGATAATGCACAGTGTTTGTCTGCCAACCGTCTAGACTCTACCTCTGAGTATCATCTCACAGAAAACAAACATGGAATGGATGGTGTAACCACTACCAAATGTCATTTATCTGCAGACAGGCTATAGAGTAATTGCCCGATATACATCACATAAAGCGATGTAATCGATGTAATTGTGTGAGCTTGTTTTCTGGTGTTTCCGACAAAGGCCTATGCGATGACTCACCCGGCCAACATGGTGTAGAGCAGGATGCCCAGGCTCCATATGTCACAGGCCGCATCATATCCCTGCCTCTTCAGCACCTGTGGCAGAGAAGGCGTGCCATGGGAAAGGCCGCTCGGGGGAGAGCCACGCAGGATCTCAGCCAGCTGACAGCAACCACGACCGCTAAGCGGAAAGACGACGGTCCTGGGGTGCTGGTTTTCGGGGGTATACTGACACAGACCCATATCAAGGAGAAGGGAAAGCGGCCAAAATGTCGGGGGAAAGTTACGAAAACCAGCATGCCGCCCACACCGCGTGGAAATACTGCTATCACGCTCATTCTTAACTACTCTTTCACTTATAAACCTGGACGTGTCTTAAGAGTTCACTAAAGCACCTCAATCTGACAAATGGTAATGGAGAGAAGGAACGACAGAGCTAAAGCCAATGAAGGCGAAACCGAAAGGCTTTTGTGAGTAGGTCATGATTCCCTTCGGCATCTTTCCACATACAGAATGACTATTTGCAAGGCTGTCATTAAAAGCCTCCTAGTTTTTATGTATCCTCTGTATCAAAAGGTTTGCTAGCCCTAAAACCACATAATTGAGACAGAGCACAGAGCAGGAGGGCAAAGCTAAAACATGACAGTAAGCTACAGGATGAGCTACGGAGTCGCATTAATAAGCACCTATTGCATTTCTAGCATTAATAGGTATTCACGGGCTTATTTCGGATGTCCATAGCAGAAGCTCTGAAATGCCTTCGAACCTCTGGTGCTACGAAGTTGGCAGTATAGCACGGCGTCATCAGAAGTCCGTTCTCAGCCCGTAGCTGCTTGGCAAACCCGAAGTCGCTGATCCGGATGGACTCGGGGTCGCCGATGTCATCCACGTAGAGGATGTTGCTGGGCTTTAAATCTCGATGGACGACCTTCACGGTAAGAGTAACAAAAAATGTATAAAAGACAGGCCACAGCTTCTGAAAGGTGCCGCTGCTCCCGACTGCTCGTGCACGTACCCCCTGCGAGTGGAGGTACTCCACTGTCTTCGTGACGGTGCAGAGGACGGCACTGGCCTCCCGCTCTGAGAAGCACTTCTGCCTGAGGATCCGGTCCAGCAGCTCGCCGCCCCTCATCAGCTCCATCACCAGGTACACATATTTGCCGTCATCGTACACCTGGGCCACCCGAGAGATGCAGAGGGGCATCCATTAAAAGACCCCTCCAAACCTACTCGCCTGGCAGTTCGCTACCGGTACTGTCAGAAGGGCGAATCCAACATCTTACGCACATCTTTCAGCGTGATGATGTTAGGATGCTGTCCGTATCTCAGCAGGATCTCGATCTCCTCTGATGGATCTTTCTTGGCGCGGTCAATAATCTGCAAGAAGGTCAAGCCTGTCAGTGGGCCGGAGTTTTTCCAGCAGGCCCTGGGGCTCTTATGAACTACCAACTTCTCCAGAATAATTAGTCACACCACTTAAAAGTTTAGTTTTTCCTTTGTGATTTTTTTCACTATTGTGTGACACTTTAAACTTCATAATTACAAGTTTATAGATACTTGTCAGAAATGACGTACTTTCACGGCATACTCCACACTGGTTATTTTATGGATGCAGCGTTTGCAGACGGAGTATGCCCCAGTGCCGATGTCCTCCTTTATCTCATACCCGTCCGTGAAATGGATGTTGTTTCCATGTAATTGCTGCAAAGAAAAAAAGGGGACAATGTTTTGTTCGTAACAACAGAGGCTCAGAAATCCCCAGATCTGAGGATGTCAAATCGATTCTGAGCCACCTGAGTACAAACATTCGGCTTTGCCAAATCCTGAAATTCTGCACATTGCGTAAAATGCAGTGGCGTGCGACCGTACAATACAGTGCGATATAGAGGAAAAGGACAAGTGATTTTTTACTGTAAGGGTATATGTGTGAATAGTAAGACTGATCAGCCAATCATCTTGGAGGTTAATGGTAAGACCAATTAACCAATCAGTTTTGGAGGTGAATGGTAAGTATGATCAGCCAATCAGCTTCGGCGATGAATGGTAAGACCACTCAGCTTTGGTGGTGCTTACCTGCACTATCGGGTTTACAGTGCTGCCACTCTGCTCCGTCTGCGAAGGCTCCTGACTCACGTTGGAAGCGACAAAGCTGAATCCACGGAAGAGCTGGTGTGCATTTGCGCTGGGGGGCACACCTGGCGAGTCTGCGACACGACAGTGGAAACTTAGCGTGCTGGTCCTTGGTGGCTGCTATGGGGAACACCAGTGATCTGCCCCCCCGTGACTGTGAGGGTCTTATCAGAGAGCTGTCTGTGCACTGCTGATCCCATGCTCAGGCATGCCTCTGATGCTGGGCCAAGGTTCTGGGAAGCTCACTCAGGATACTGCTTTCTGTTTGGTCACCCTGAGGTCCCAGCCATGCAAAACGACTAAAGGTAAGTTCACACTACGCAATTTTAGCTCAATTTTTCTGCTCGCCAACAGTTTTTGGCAATAGCTAACAAAAGCCCCAGATCGGAGGCAAATCACTGTACGACTCGCGCTGGATAGTCAGCACTCGATCACTATGTGCGAACTGTTCACGAGGAGACCCAAATCCTGTAGGTGTGAAAGTGAGACCCAAGGGGGGAGTTTAATACGGTGTTAAAAAGGTGTAAAACGTTCTAAAAAAAGTTCTCTTCTATTTGGTCTTCCCAAAAAGTCCCTCCGTAAACTTCAGCTCCTTCAGAACGGTGCAGCTCGGGTCATAACCCGCACTCCTTCCAGAGAACACATCACCCCAGTTCTTCATCAGCTTCATTGGCTGCCC
>JAODKN010000063.1:203125-213903 GCA_026774425.1 Petrocephalus zakoni
GGAGGGTGCCGGGTGTGAGCGGTGGTGAGGGCGCTGTGTGTGGCGAGCGATAGGGAGGGTGCCGGGTGTGAGCGGTGAGGGCGCTGTGTGTGGCGAGCGATAGGGAGGGTGACAGGTGTGAGCGGTGGTGAGGGCGTTGTGTGTGGCGAGTGATAGGGAGGGTGCCGGGTGTGAGCGGTGGTGAAGGTGCTGCTTGTGGCGGGCGATAGGGAGAGTGCCGGGTGTGACCCTGTGTGTGAGCAGTGGTGAGGGCGCTGTGTGTGGTGAGCGATAGGGAGAGTGCCAGGTGTGACCCCGCGTGTGAGCACAGGCACCGTCTGACTCTTTACCTTGTACCCTGTGCCCAGGTCACCGGCCTGGAGGAGGGCCAGACCTACATCTTCAGAGTTCATGCCCAGAATGCGGACGGCATCGGGCAGGCTTCCTGCACCTCCGACCCTGTCATTGCCAAAGCGCTGCCAGGTATTGCTGCTAACTGACTAAGAGTTTCAGAAACACAAAGAAGTCATGCATGAAAACCACAAAGTAGATCTCTACCCCTGAAACCTATGACCATACTCACGCCTGGAAGGTGATGGAGCAGTAGCCCCAGCATGCATGCACAGGACCTCCATCACATCAAAAGCTGTTGAATGCACTGTCAAGCTCTCGCATAGTACCAGCATTAGCGATGCTTTATATGAAAGCTGAGGGACTTTTGAGAAGCTCCCTTGGGGAGATGAGTTAGAGTATTTTCCTATGAAAGAGGGGCCGAAGATCAAAAACACAGCTGAGCAATATATTCCAGAAGGAGTAGGATGTATGTAAACTATTCTGACATAGAGATTCACATGGCTGCAGGAATCATGCCTTGACATAAAGCCAGCTAGCAGGCATGTGCGTGTGCTGGGGGGGCTGTGAGGGGAGCAGCCTGTGGTTGGAAGACATAAAGAACTGTGAGAAGAAGTAGCTGGAAATGAGAACTTTATTTATTAACCAGAATGAGAATAGAGGAACGAACAGCTGGTGACCACTTGAGGGCAGCATGGAGTCACAGGAGGAAGGTTTAGCTGATCTTGAGAGATTTAGAGGGCAGGGGGCAGCTTGAGCTGGGGTCAGTAAAGTGCCTTGTAAATGACCTGCCATCTCCGAATGTCAAGGCACCAAGGAGATTGAGTGTGGCGTGGACAAGGAGACAGGGGACATCTACATGATGTTCGAGAGCTGTGAGGTGTCAGATGTGTCGAAGTTTACCTGGAAGAAGTCCTACAAAGAAATCACTGACTTCTCCAAAGGCATTGTGATCCAGACGGAGGGCAAGCAGTAAGTAACTCGGCAACGATGCGCTCAGTGGCACGGCACTGTCCCTGACAACGTACACGTATGCCGGCAGGTCCAAGCTCATCCTGAAAAACCCCGACTTGGAGGATACTGGTGTCTTCTCCGTGGCCGTTACACACACCAACGGCGTTTCTGCTAGCTATGAGATCTCCAAACATGGTTGGATCTCTGCCGCTCCCTGTACTTGCATTCCTTTGGCTGATTTCGCCTGCTTTTTTGTTCATTTGTTCACTTTGTTTTACAGAACTGGAGAAGATGCTGGCCCAGAGCCATGAAATCAGGAATCCAAGTGAGCATCCAATTCCACAACCTGCGGGGATCATCTCGCAAGATTCGCTTGCAGGCACCAGTCAGCCCTTAAATGAAACAGGCGATACTTCACGCGATATGTGGCAGGCGGTTATGCGATGCAGCGCCCGCTTCTCACAGCTTAGCCCCTCCGTCTCACACCACTGGGTATTTTCTTTAGGCTTAGAGGCCTTCCACGAATGTGCATGCTGCCTTTTTAGCAAGATCCGGAATTATTGCAGTGCATGTGCCCGGGGCCTGTTGGTCTCCACATTGTGTCACGGGGACTTTAGCACAGAGACAGCCTTGGCATGGTGGTGGGGATGTGTGTTGGGATTTGGTGTGCCAGGGCCCTTGTCTGGACAAGAAACTGCGGGCTGAACCTCCTCCTTTCTGTCCCCAGTCATCCCCATGAAGACCGAGATGGCCTACAAGATCCTGGAGAGGGGCCGTGTCCGCTTCTGGGTCCAGGTGGAGAGGATGTCCTCTGCTGTCACTTACAAGTTCTTCATCAACAACATAGAGGCGGTGAAAAGTGAGGCAAGTGGCACGATACACTGCCACTGGGCCGTTCCTGGTGGTTGAACATTTCAGAGCATCAGTGGAGGGGGGGGGGGACCTATAGCCCTGCTGCTGCCCCAGGGAGAGAAGAATGATTTTGCTTTTTCATACACGCTTCACAGCAATACAAGTTGAGTCATGATGTTTCCACCGGCGTCGTGGAGATGGTATTAGACCATTTCACAGCAGAAAGTGAGGGCACCTATGCCATCCAGATCCAAGACGGCAAGGCTAAGGGGCAGTCCACGCTGGTCCTTATTGGAGACGGTGAGGACCCCTAGCTGACGGGTCGTTATGCACAAATCTCGCCCCCGAGCTGTCTGTCGTGCTTTGACTCCACCCCCTTCTCTCATGGCAGCTTTCAAGGCCGCCCTGGCAGAGGCCGAATACCAGAGGAAGGAGTACATCCGTGTAAAAGAAGGTACTGTTTCCGGGACATCGCCGCAGAATATCATATTTCATTTTGAGATATTCGATTTTTATAACGGGTGTTATTGAAGCATGCACAAATTTTTAGTTCCTTTAAATCAGGGGAAGGGAATCTGATCCATGGAGAACTGCTGTGGGTGCGGGTTTTTGGATGACCTCTCAATCCCCCAATAATAAAGCATTGGTTGTCAGCTCCTGTCCTGGGGACCCAGTCTTATTGGCTGATTCAAAAGTCATCCCAAAAGCCTGCACCAACACCGGCTCTCCATGGATCACCCCACCCCTGCTTTAAATATACAAGTATGAAGGGGCTTTATGCTACAGTCACCTGATTTATGTCCGTGTTTTACACGTATGCTGAACTTGAATGTGAATTCAGTCTGCTGATATATCTGTGGCAAAACACCACTGCTTGGCTGATGTGACATCATCAGCAAATGCCAGACAGCATCATCCCGGTCGCTGTTCTGCTTCCAGGTCCTCACTTCATGGAGTTCCTGTCCGTGCAAGTTGGGGACGACTGTTCAGTCACCCTCGTCTGTAAGGTAAGGTGTCGTCAGTCACGCGTGCAAAGCTTAGCGGCAGGCATGCCGTGTGTCAGGCCGTCGCCGGACCTCGACTGCACTCAGGAGGCTCAGGAAGCGGCCGCCTTTCATTCGGCAGGTGGCCAACCTGAAGAAAGAGTCCGTCTTCCACTGGTTCAAGAACGACGAGGAAATTGTGTCTGACATCCCGGCAGATCTGACCTCCGGGCTGTGCAAGCTGCCCCTCCTGCTGGTAACCTTCTATTAACTGGGAGGGCTTTTAATTTGAAGCGTTTCTCTGCTATTGGCTGCCCTGTCACAGCTGTCACACAGTAAACGCACGAGGCGTTTTTATGAAAGAAAGATGCAGAAGATCATGTCAGTTGGAAAGTTGTAGGCGTTAGCGATCGAGACCCCCCCACTGACCCCAGCAGTCGGGGATTGGGCAGGTGTGAAGACATTCTGCTGCTTTCTGCAGCACACGGGGGAGGTAACAGTCTCATGCTGAAAACCGAGCATTTACAATAAAGCAGGCACATTCCCTGGGGCTAAGAAAAGTCCACCTGGGCCAGAGGAACGTAAAAATATCAGCCAGTCATACAGCGAGTAAGGAATGTGCCTTGAGTCCGAAAGAGCGTGTGGCCGCCAGTCAAATAGCCAGAGCAGAGCACTGCCCTTGGGCAGTAAACAAGCAGCAATGGGCCGCTAATCCATACCATCCTGCCGCTGAGGGTATCCAGTCCAGCTTGACAAACATCATGAGAGTCCAGCGTGGTCAGCCTACCTGGCCCATCCCACCGTGTGGAGGGGGAGAGAAGCTTTGTGGGTGAAGACCAGGCATCCATGTGCCTGATCTAACTCTGGGAGGCTTTTTCACATGAAGCACTAGAAATAGTCAGTTTGAAAATGACAGTATGGCATTTTATCAAGCATCATGAAGTGAGCAGATAATGATGAATGTTAGAGATTAGCTTTATGATAATACCTACGCATAAGACCTCCAAGATTGCAGCAGATGTTCTGCAGAATCATAACTGCTTTGTTTTCTCTCTTCCCTTCTTCTTGCCTCTCTGAAGTTCTCCAAGAAAGACCAGGGTGTCTACAAAGCAACGATCAGTGACAGCAGAGGGAGAGATGTGTCTCAGATCGAAATTGCTGGCCAAGGTGTCTATTCCCTTGTCCACTTACCAAATATGAGGTTCAGTGCTATGAAAAGGCAAAGCTAACGAAGCCTGTGCTTTTCTGTGACTTTCCCTTGTAGTGTTCGAGGACATCATCAGAGACTTGACCCGGATTGCTGGTATGTCCTGTGCTTCTTGGTGTCAGTGACTGGTTTTTGTAATTCAGAAAGGTTTTTGCATTCACCTGAAACAACAGTGCTGTTGACGCTATTAGAGACATTTCTGTTAGATTCATTCCTGTCTTCCTCATTCTGTTTGCAGACCTGTTATCAGGATCTTAAAGCTAGTTCGCATGAATGAATGCCTAGCTGAGTATTTGTGTCTTGTCTCAGGTGGGGGAACTGGGAGTTGTTTCTGACACATCATGAAGTGAAATATACTATGTGGACAAAAGCACTATGTGCAACGCACCACTTAGCTGTTCATTTCAGCTGTTTCAATCAGACCCATTGCCACACGTGTATAAAATCAAAATTTGTGAAATTTGTTCCCGGCTAGATATTCCACAGTCAGCAGTAAGTGATATTATTGCAGTGGCAGTGGGAACATTAGGGAACAACAGAAACTGAGGAACGGAGCAAAGAGAAACGATGTGGCAGACCACGTGAAGTAAAAGAGCAGGATCGCTGAGAGCTGAGGCGCATAGTGCCTAAAAGTCACCCCAATGGAAGAACTGTGCACTGGGAGCTTCAAGGAATATGGGCTTCCATGGCTGCGCAGCTGCATGCAGGCCTCACATCAAGCGCAATGCCAAATGTGTCCGATGAAGTGGTGTAAAATACAGTGGCACTGGACTCTGGCGCAGTGGAAACATGTTCTGTGGAGTAACAAGTCGCACTTCTCTGCCTGGCAGTATGATGGACCAGCCTCGCTTTGGCTGATGCCGGGAGAACGTTACCTGCCTGACTGCATTGTGCCAACTGTAAAATTTGGTGGAGGTGGGATAATGGTATGGGGCTGTTTCTCAGGGACTGGGCTAGGCCTCTTAGTTCCAGTTAAGGAACTCAAAGCTTCAGTATATCAAGCCATTTTGGACAATTCTAGACTTACAACTTTGTGGGAACAGATTGGGGAAGGCCTGTATCTGTTCCAGCATGACTGTGCCCCAGTGCACAAAGCAAGGTCCATGAAAGAACAATTGGGTTGATTTGGTGTAGAAGAACTTGACTAGCTCATTCAGAGCCCTGACCTCAACCCCATCTAAAACCTTTGGGATGAACTAGAATGGAAACTGCAAGCCAGGCCTTCACGTCCAACATCAGTGCCTGACCTGATGAATGGGCAAAAATTCCCACAGACACACTCCTAAATCTTGCGGAAAGCCTTCCCAGAAGAGTGGAAGCTTTTATAGTTGCAAGCTCCATCTTGATGCCATATTGATGCCTATTTAGAAAGGGATGTCACAAAAGTTTCTGTGGGTGTAATGGGCAGGTGTCCCAAAACCTTTTCCTGCGTTCATTTATCCCTTTCCAAGTTGCAACTCGCACAAAACGTCACGAAAACGTCACTTCCCGTTGAAAACAACACCCCTTTTGCGAATTTGAAGTCGAACAGAATTTTTTTGGTCCGAGTTGCCCGTGTGACGTAATTTCAAGAAGGCAGCTTATACAGTCAATAAGTGTTTCACTGTATTTCTCTATTTTTATAAATATTTCAAAATGTTTATTTTATGAAATGTATTACTAGTTATGAATGTAATCTCACGCAGTCTTTTACGTGAAGTAATAAATGTCTTTCCATTAACTTTTGTGCCCAGATCTGGACAATAACAGCGTGTTCGTGGAGGCAGCCATGTTTGTTCTGAGTTGTGTAGCTCGAACGGGAAACGGTCAGTTGTGACGACCTCGGAATTTGCGACTTCGTCGGGATAAACGAACGCAGCATATGTCCATATGGTGTATCTTGGAGGTGCGGGGGGGAGGGGGAGTGTGACTGTAAGGTGATGGGAGTTTGTGTTGATTCACCCCCAGTCACATGGTCACCGATGATAGTGTAAATTGTTTTCTGTCTTTCTCTTACCCCCAGCACGCCCGTCCTGATACCGGTCTGCACCCCGATTCCCGCTCACTATCACCCACATCAGAATTAACCTCTTTCCTTACTGGAAACAGCCTTTAATATTTTTCCTGTCTCTGCCTACCCCATGCCTGCCCCTCCACTGTGAACGGGAAACCCCAATCAAACCATAACCCTATGCTTAACCCCAACCCTAATAAACGTATTATTCCACGCCCCTTCCCTGTGTCACATGGTTATCTTTGTCTTCCTGCCCTCAGACCATTGTCTCACAGTCTGTTCACTCTGGGCACATACACAGAAATGTACGTTAAACAGGCAGGCCTGGGCCTGGCACTGTTTGTCCTTGATTAACCAGACTGACAAGAGAACACCCAGGCACCCCGAAGGGTGGCAGCGTTTCAGTAATTGTAAACACGTCACATTGTAATGCCAGTTGTCACTTGACCTCAGTGCACCTCAGAATCCGCATCCCAGCAGTGGGCGTTACTCTCGGGAGCGCAGGTTTTAAGGCGACCCTCTTTCTCCCTCGCAGGGTCCTCGGCAGGTGACCTCGCCATTCAGTGTACTGCAGAGGGCATCCGCTTGCAGTGTCACATGAAGTACTACACAGAGGAGATGAAAATCCAGTGGTCCCACAAGTATGCAGGCATTCCGTCGTCGTGGCGACACGCGACCCGTCTCAGTGTTTATGGATGTGCGATCCATGTGCGAATCTGTCCCGGGCATGACACGAGTTATGCGTGTAAACGTGGTTTAAGACAGTGCTTAAAATGACTACTGCCTTGGCATGATGCGTAAAAGGATTCTGGGAAAAAAAGTGCAGAATGGATGCTATTCCTGCCTGCCTTTTTTACACCACAGTCTAACATTCTCACAGTCTCATCGACTTACACTTTACTTTGCCCCAAGACACTTTAGCCAGCGATGAGAATACCTATATAGGAGTAAAATGCTCCCAGGATGGTTTTTGGGAAAAA
Source organism: Petrocephalus zakoni (assembly GCA_026774425.1). Lineage (NCBI taxonomy): Eukaryota > Metazoa > Chordata > Actinopteri > Osteoglossiformes > Mormyridae > Petrocephalus > Petrocephalus zakoni. The sequence goes on from JAODKN010000063.1 coordinate 210,425, forward strand.
GAGGAAAAACCTGATGCAGTGAGAGGCTGTTTTGGGGCTCAAACTCATACTTCTCCCAGTTTCTGTGTAAATACCGCGGGAGCTGTTCACAGGCAGGGGGTGCAGGGTGCAGAGATTATGCTTCTTTGCACTGACGCTGCACCTTTCCCTATTTCTTGAAGGACCATGAATTCATTTCTGGTCCGCAGGGGCTTCCGGAGGAGATTGAGACCAGCGTCTTCATATTAATTAGCATTGTTTGGGGCTCTTTACAATTTAATTATGTCATGAATTACCGGGAAATAGGAAAGCCTAATTGAAACGTAAAAGTCACTGATTGTGAAATCGTGAGGGTATGAAAAACACCTTTTAGTGTTTCCTGATCCCACCGCTGTACGAAACATTAAACTCCATCCACGCACCTTCCAGGCACTTATCCAATAATGAACTACACGACTGCATGTCTTTAGACTACCGAGGAAACCAGAGAACAGAGAGGAAACACGCATGACAACTGCAGAAACACAGAGCGGGCCGTTCACTCAACTCACTAACTCACTAAGTCTCATGTTGCTTTAATGTGGATGGGAATACATCATTTAACACATAATCTCCCATCTGCACTAATTAACAAATGGAGAGGCAAAGCAGGCAGTGAGCTAAATGTTTCCTAACAAGCTGGTGTCCCCCCGCCGGCCTTGTAGGGAGAGCAGAGTTTCGGCCTCAGGGCGGCTGCGGGTTGGGGGCACCCCGGACATGGCCAGCTTGGAGATCGTGGAGCCCACTGAGAAGGACAAGGGCAAGTACACCATAGAGATTGTGGATGTGGAGAAGACCTACACCCGCACCCTGGAGCTCTCCGGACAAGGCAGGTGCCGTTTTTACTCCCCCGTACTATGGGGGATTGCAAATCCTCTGTGTCAGAGTCGGGGCTGCGACACACACACGCCATGCTTAATGCATTCATTAGAGCATTAATTAAGCATTGATTAGGACAGTTTATGTGCAGCAGACGTACACAAATACCATGCTGCAGTTTCCCCATTCATGTCATTAATTGTGCATTTAGAAGAAAATTAGGAAAATATTTGAATTATTTGGTTACACACATTTACATAGTCATCATTAAAATATGTTTACTTGTTTGACAATGTTGGAAATTACTGATGAAGCCATTATGCAAAACAGAACCACCATAGTACTATATTTCAACAATATATTCTTATTTCATAATGTTTGCTGATGTTAATAATTTGGCATCTTACATGGCAGTGATGTGTTTGCTGTGATTACAGTACAGCAGCTACTCACCAGATAACATGAGGACCTATTTATAACATCTCCAGTGAAGACAGAGCACATGACATCACCCAAGAACTCGGTTAATTAGTCATTCGGCTGTTATGACAGTTGTAATTCAGGGACGCTGTCATGTTCCCCGAGGTAGCCGGGGGTTACGTGCAGGAAATGATAACACTCTTCCTGTGTGCTGTCCTCTTCAGCTATTGTAACTGAATACCAGGAAAAGGTCAGCTGTACAGCTGTGCACACTCATGTAGGTGGATACCTTCACAGAGAAAGTGGCCACTGACCCTGCCTCACAGCCCGATTGAGGACAAGCAGTTGGTCTCTGACCTGGGCTCACGGTTTGAAACTGGTCTCTGACTCGAGCCCACTGTTTGTGGCTTATCTCTGATTTGGGCTCGCTGTTTGAGGTTGATCTATGACATATGCTCATTGTTAGAGGTTGGTCTCTGAATTGAGCTCACTGTTGGAGGCTGGTCTCCGACTCTAGTTCACTGTTAGAGGCTGGTCTCTGACTCAAGTTCACTGTTGAAGACTGGTCTCTGACTCGGGCTCACTGTTGGAGGCTGGTCTCTGACTCGGGCTCACTGTTTGAGGCTGGTCTCTGACTCGGGCTCACTGTTTGTGGCTGGTCTCTGACTCGGGCTCATTGTTTGTGGCTGGTCTCTGACTCGGGCTCATTGTTGGAGGCTGGTCTCTGACTCGGGCTCACTGTTGGAGGCTGGTCTCTGACTCTGGCTCACTGAGTCTGGTCTCTAACTTGGGCTTGCTGTTTGAGGACAAGAGACTGGTCTTTGACTTGGGCTTGCTATTTGAGGCTGGTTTCTGAGTAGGACTTGCCATTTAAGGAAAAGTGACAGAGAGGCTGGTCTCTGTCTTGGGCCTACTGGTTCCACCGAACAGCAAAGCAGATGTTAGAAAAGACCTGCAAAGCTGGTTTTGAGCAGAAGTGGAATTAAAAAGGCACTAACAAATGATATTACAATGTGTCTGTGTTTATAAACATGAGCTGCAGAGGTCGCTCTGTTCTCCTGCTGTTTCCATATTACATTTAACATAGTAATTGTGGTATATTTTTTGCAGCCAAATATATAAGATTGACAATCTTCATGTCTTTTCATTGCAGCTTATGATAACGCCTATGCAGAGTTCCAGAGACTCAAGTAAGGCAATCTTCGCCGAAATCCCTCACATTCAGCACTTGCAATTCTATCCATGCCTTGCTGTGGGACCTGGGCTAATCTTAAGCAGCCTTGGAAAAAAATATATATATGATTTTGAGCTCCTTCTAAAAGGCACTGCATGAACATGGAGCGTGGAAGCGCAGAGCGCACCTTCTCCGTTCAGTGAAGGCAGCTCCTGCTAATGGCACCATCTCATTCTCGTCTTGCAGGGCCGAGGCATTTGCCGAGAAGAGTAAGTACGGGTGGGCAGGCGGGAGGCACGTCGGGGGCGCCTGGCATTCACTTCCCACATTTAACTGCATGATTTTAAACTCCCAGACCGTGGAAAGGTGGTCGGCGGCCTGCCTGATGTCGTTACCATCATGGAGAAGAAGGTGAGCTGCTGATTGCTAATGTGCTGAGTCAATCTAAGGAAGTTCATTAGCCAGAAGGAAAGAATATGGCATGTGTGAAATACCAGGTACGCACAACATTTTCTTAGCGACAGAGGACAGTTTAGAGTTTGATTAAAGCCCAGGATTTGAGAACAGGTATGGTGAAGTGTAAATAATAGTCAAAATAATACATACATACACATAAACACATACACACTGGCTTAATTGTTGGCACTGTAATAGAAGATAGATAGAAGATAGATTTCCAGAAGGGAAATTGCTTTGTCGTGGGCACGTGGTCATTGTATTGTCAAAATGCCCACTTGGGTGCACTGTAATGCTGAAGCACTGTACTATAATGTTATAATTCCAACTTGGGTGCACTGTAATGCCATGGGCACTGTATTGCTATAATGCCCACTTGGGTGCACTGTAATGCCATGGGCACTGTATTGCTATAATACCCACTTGGGTGCACTGTAATGCCATGGGCACTGTATTGCTATAATGCCCACTTGGGTGCATTGTAATGCCGAGGGCACTGTATTGCTATAATGCCCACTTGGGTGCACTGTAATGCCATGGGCACTGTATTGCTATAATGCCCACTTGGGTGCACTGTAATGCCATGGGCACT
>JAODKN010000063.1:229419-242110 GCA_026774425.1 Petrocephalus zakoni
GTTCCCAGTGGAAAACCCCCCAAAAGTGAGCCGAACTGAACCGTGTCGTACCGTACTATGCAGTGGAAAAGCGCCAATAAATAAAGATGATTGGTCTCGTAATGACTAATATGGAGAATGAGAATTGTCCTTCAAAACGACTAAAAGGTGCTGGATGGGAGAGATCGGGCTGTTGTGCCTTCCAGAGGTCTGTCATTTATATTGCCGGGTGCTAATGAGAGGACCCTTCCTTGATTGGGTCAATCCCACAGCACCTATGTGGCTGTGATCTGAAGGACTCCCGCAATGGATGTGGTGGGGGATGGATGAACCCACCAAACAGGATAATCTAGCTATTTTTTGTTTGCTCTCATGCAACATATCTGCCTTTTTCAGCGCATCGAAACAACATGATATGACCCAAATATCAGAGGAGCAACAGGGCCAGTACGTGCCTCAATAACTCTCGAAAAAAGAAAGTCCACCAGTCCGTCAGTCGCAAAGAATTCCAGGGGTAGATTGTGGACAAATGAAGGCCCATCAAGGATACTTTTGTTCTAATTTCTTGTCAAAGCCGCTGCAGTTGTTTTGCAGGCATGAGCATTTCCGTTGTGCCCAGACCACCCCGAGAGCCTTCCAGAATGAATACTATTAAGTGCAAGTATTTGTAATAATTTACGACTATTAATGGTTTATTTACAATGTGCTAAGTACGGTCCATGAGAAGCCGAGGCAGGGCAATATTGTGTAAAGGCCCCAAAAGACACCGTGGGAAAAATCCAGGAAAATACAGGAATCATAAAGTCAAAAAAGTAGATTAAAGCATTACTGGCTCTACACACATGTATGAATCAGTCAGCAGATCTATCTATGAGACTGAATCTGTATCAAGGGATTGTAATGGGGATTAACCTTTCCTTTCATTTTCAGGTTAATCAGCTGGGATTACCTCGCGTTACATCAAATGCTGAGCATGGCCTCTATGCATTATCCATCACTGAGGATAGAACATCCATTGTGAAATTACCATGCTGTTTATTTTCAAACAGCCATCATTCTGAAATATGGAATCAGATTCATGCATGGAATCTAATTACCAGAGAGGTCAACCTGAGCTGTTTTAACCTCTTCCTGTATTTTCTGCAGGCCCAGTGGCCCTCTGATTCATGCAGGTGCTTTTCAGGGTTTACAGAATTTTGAGGCCACCCCCAATCCAAGCCTTGCTGTTTCTCTGGCTCCTCCTGCAGTAATACGAGGCTCTGCGGGGGGGCCCTGGACACACCGTTGTCTCTGTCCTGTCTCCTATCTTCCACTCCCACATTGCAGATTCATAGTCACTGTTCTTTCAATTTCGGTTTCAGCCCACAGCTATTCCTTCTGTTCTTGCGGCTGCAGTGCTGAATCCTTCCCCAAGGGCCACCTTGGGGCCCTGGAACATCAGCTTTGACTGAAATTGTCGGGGGGAGGGTCAACGCCCCTCGCTGGTGAGAGGTGGACGTGCCATGCCGGCACTCCACATCCTTGACAAGGTTCTGGAACATTCCGTGATACAAATGAATGTTTTTATCCTTCATCCCAAATGATGCTCATTAATATACATATCAGCACTTAGGTGAGCAATTATTATTTATACATGATGCCTGGGACAGACAGTCGATTGGGGATTTTTAAACAGCCTCTTCAATTTATCCTCATAAATACTACACAGAGGCAGCCACACACGATGCCCTCACACCACCTCCCTCCTTCTCATTCCTGCATCTCCATGTCCTGTGGGGTTGGTATCTATTCAGGGAGATGCTCCAAAGTGTGCACAAGGCCTCATATGCAAACATTTTTAAAATTTTTTTTTATGTAAGAAATTTTCTCCTACTAATGTTTTTTCAAGTCAACTCATTGCTTCTGGAACAAAAAGATCAGTAGGCCGCCAGCATCATTGCCTTCGACCAGCAAGCTCCTGCTCCCTCTCACATTTATTGATATATCGAGATCAAGTCGAATGGTCTCAAGACCGGTCTCGAGATGAGGCCGAGATCAAGTCAAATGGTCTCAAGACCAGCTCGAGACGAGGCCGAGATCAAGTCGAATGGTCTCAAGACCGGTCTCGAGACGAGGCCGAGATCAAGTCAAATGGTCTCAAGACCGGCTCGAGACGAGGCCGAGATCAAGTCAAATGGTCTCAAGACTGGCTCGAGACAAGGCCGAGATCAAGTCAAATGGTCTCAAGACCAGTCTCGAGACGAGGCTGAGATCAAGTCGAATGGTCTCAAGACTGGTCTCGAGACCAAGACCGGATCTTGATAACTACAACTCTGGTTTGGAGAGGTCACACCTATGGAAGTTTGGGGAGATCATCCCAGTAACAGTTTGGAGAGGTCACCCCAGTGACGATTTGGAGTGGTCTCCCCTATTACAATTTGGGGAGGTTGCCCTGGTAACAGTTCGTAGAGGTAACCATAGTGATATTTCAATGAGTTCACCTGGGTAGCAGTTAGGAGAGGTTGCCCCAGTGACAGTTTGGAGAAGCCAACCTGGTGGCAGGAAGTCTGGTTTTCTAATATCATCCATGTAACCCTTATGTAACCATCCATGTAACCCTTATGAATGTATGATGTAAACTCGAGTACACTCCAGCCAGCCAGTGCGCTCCACACCTGACACAAGTGTGGCAGGTTCTGTGGTTCCCGATCCGGTACCCGTTGTGGGCCCGCCCTTGCTGGTCACGGCTGCTTTGGCCACATGGTGGTGACGGTGGGCGCTTCTCCCGAGGGCTGTAGTGAGGAGGCCTGATCACACTGCTGGCTGTCAGAGGGACCTGCTGGGTTTAATGCCCCCAGCTGTATCGACTTCTGCTACACCGGGGGTCTCAAACTGCAGTCCTGGAGGGCCAGTGTCTTGTGTAGCTAAATTCCATCACAAATGATTGCGCTCAAGTGCTGTGTGGTAATTAGCTCAGTGAGTTGAATCAGGTGTGGTAAATGAGGGAAAATCCAAAAATGTGCAGGACTCCGGCCCTCCAGGACTGGAGTTTGAGACCCTTGTGCTACACAATTCCATCTATCCAGTCACTTGATACCTTTCACCTTGCAAAGTTTGGAATAGTTCACACAGCAACGTATGGGAACAAGTGCATATGGAAATGAAAGGGAGTGCGTGTGGATTCTCATCACGGCCCCACCCATGCCACCACTGATTATCTCCACCAGTGGGAAGCCCTTGGATCCGGCTTACCAGAGCCTCTTCCACCCAAAGCAGTCTGATGCTCCTCCTCCAGCCCAGGTGGCCAGAGATCAGAGGAAGCTGCTTCATTTGGCCCTGATTCGCGAAATATGATTTCATTTAGAAATATGAACATAAAAAAAAACACCTTGAGAACTGTGAACACGTATCTACTTTGAGAGCAATTTCAAAGTGGCCATTGAAGCGAGCCTCAAACCTCTGAGCTCATCTTCAAGCTCATCAGATTCCTCATTAGATATTTAATACTGAGGATTTCACTGCATTTACATCCCTGCAGATCTGTAGCACCACGTGTTATGTGCCTTACGTGTGTTACGTGCCCTGACAGGTGCGGCTAGCAGTGTTTGTTTTACACCTACCTTTCTCAGGGGTTGTCCACCGTGACAGAAAGGTCAGATCACACTGGTCTATCTTTTCAGCTGAACCTCATATGCAGCCCTTCCTTGTGCTGGAAAGGCCTGAAGATTGATGTGCTGGCTTCAGGTGGCTTCTCGTTTTACTCAATAAGCGTCAAGTCGAGGGAAGCAGGCCAGAGTGCCCGTTTGCTGCAGGCTGCCGCCCACGCTCTCCAAGCGGCTTAAACCGTCGAAGATTTACTACGGTGGACGAGCAGCGGCGGGGACCGCCACACTTTATCTGTTTGTCAGAGCCAGCGCTAGTGTGCCACGCTGGCCTCTTTTAGCCAGCCATCGGCTCACAGGCTCTAGCTGCCCCCCTGGCCAGTCGGGATCTGCTCTCAGCAGAATGACGCCTCACTCTGTCCTGTACCTGACAGCAATTGGACGTCTACCCTAAGGGAAGCCCTGACATTTCATGGCTGCATGCTGGGATAGCTGGTCGCAGGGCTGCTATGCATGAAGCTGTAATGTTATTAGTATCGCACGTCAATGCAACTCCCAACCTGTGGCGCTTAATCTCTAGGCATCCAGTGGCCGCTGTAGTCTGTAAGCTGCTCTGCATGCAACGCATTAGCGAAGCAACTTGGCGGCGCTGCTGGCCTTTGGCCCTGGCTTGGGGATGTGGCCGGAACCGTCGTCTATGAGGTTTTTGGATGTAGGTTGGCAGGAACCAGACACCACGCGCCAAAGCGCAGCGTCTGCCACCTTAACGGTGACCTGTCAGCAAGGAGCTCAGATTAATTACTGTAAACAGGCAGGAGAAAGCCTGGCGCACCGGCTGGGCCCCAGCACAGACTTTACCGTGGTTACCTGTCAGGTCGTGTTCCTGTCAGAGCAATCCATTGCATGCGTGAGCCATCAATGGCCACTCTGATCGCTCCTGCCACCTCTGGATTTAGCAGGACTACTCCCTCTGCAGGCCACAAAGAGGCATTTTCCGTTATAGTGTCCCTGTGATTTAGGGAAACTCATGATCCTACAAAAGACATTGTTTGCATACTTTTACCAATATCCTTGTAGGGCTTGAAGCTCCTGGTCATCATGAGGTAATACTCATGGCAGAATGAGGCGGCTGACGGGTCGGCACACCGTGACACAGCGGTGACAGATCTGTGACACCCACAGGCCTGTGGCAGGGTGGGGGGGCAGGCGTGTCGCCTGGAGAAGTGGATGTCAGATTTCTCTCTCTCACCAGACGGGTGATTAAAGGGTTGCCCATTGCTCCTGCCTTTCAGCCAAGGTAAAACACCCCCCTGTAGCCATGGCTAAGAATCGGGAGTCACTGTGAATAGAAGCATCAGACGGTGTCTCTCAAGAAAGGGGGCACCGGAGAACCATCCTACACAGTCATTGCAGAAGATGCTCCGTTTGTGTCTGTCAGAAAGAATGTCTGTCAGGATGAATGTGAGTTGGGCAGCAACCCAGGATCCCCAGTATCTACACATCTTGACCACATGCAGCATAGGGGGACCTGTGGAATGTGACAGTGACCCAGCTGGCTCACACTGATCCACAACCGATCGCTGTGCCAATGAAGCAGCATCCTGTGCAAATTAAGAATAGAGTGCAGCTACTGTAACAAAGAGTCACCAGAAATGCTGAATTAGTGATTTAGTCCTCTTTGTCTCTGGTATCTCGAAGAATAATTACCTGAAATGTACCTCTAAGAGAACAGTCGATTTCTGAAGATGAAAATATAATTAGTGAATTCTTAGACAAGCGCTACCTTTAAGAAATTTACATCAGTTCAGCACTTCAAAGACTGAGATATATTAAAGCCACAGCAGGGAATTCACTCTGCAGATAAGAACATCACTAAAAGAACACCTCATGTTTGTCTCTTTGCCTTACAAGTCGACAACCCAAACTTGTCAGGTAACTAAAAGGGTAATTCCTGTTTCTGGCACATTAAAATAATTTCTGCCTAGCAACATGGTATGAATAGTCTTTCCAGTTTTTAAGGGACTTGGCAATCTGCGATTCGGGAGCTTTTGAGTTTATTTAAAGGAGGGCGGGCCGGAGGAGGGAGGCTTTTATGCAGATGCGATTTTCCATTGAAAGCCGCTTCAGACACCATCTGCAGAACCAAAGTAGCTGCGCTCGTGTGCTGCGGCGGGCTTCTCTGAAGCGATGTCCTTGTGCTTCTATCTGGCGGCTGTCTGTCCGCATTGTGTCCGTGCCTTTTGATGGTGAAACCAAAGCACGACGCAGAAAAAGCCGCTCTCTCTGTGTCTGCGGTTGGCCAGATGTCCCCCGCGCCCTGCATGGAGGTGCCAGGCTCTCATGTTTAACTGCAGACAATATCACTGATGTTTTTATTATTTCATAGAGAAAACTAATATTTTAGGGTTATGGACACAAACCAAGGAGTGTTCAGTTGAGAGTGAGTCGTAGCTCAAACCTGGGTTGTGATTTTATGTCCATCGACTTTGAAACTTCACTTTCAAAAGAGATGGGGGTGCAGCACTCTACTTTCCTCTCCCTTTGGTCACTGCAAGCATAAAATAGTTTAGTTTATTGTAAATTATGCTAATTGCCTCCCGCTGATTGTGATTGACCAGGGAGGAGACAGGTGAGCGTGGTCTGGGCACAATGTAAGAACACAATGTAAAATCAATATAAAAGCATCATGCTGGAGGTAACTGTGGGTTCAGGTTTATTTACTGACTGTGCGACAGCAAGTCAGGTTCAGTTTTCAGAATTCGGTTGGTTTGAAGATGAAGCATTAAGTCACGGTTCCGGGCTGAAGAAATTGATCTGAAGGCCAGATGTGCCACAAGCTGTCAAGACAGCAGCTTTGAGAGGAGCAAGATTAACATGAATCCTTAGTGCTTTAATTGACTTTATGTGCTCCGGTGTGCTTGTTTATAAAATACAGCTTGCCAAGATGAGTCTGTTTAAGGTTCCCTGAGGCAGGTTTCACTGGCTCCCCAAAGAGGCTCATGCTGCATTCAGGACACTGTCTGGCAGATGACCACGGTGGGGGAGTGTGTGCTCCAACCCGGGATTATTTTGGATGGTAAATTCAGATGGTTACTTTGTGAGAAACCATAATTGGCAGGAAGTCCACTGGTATTTGCATATTTACCACTGATCAGATGTTTGGGCTCATTCCACACTGACCCCGAAAGGCCCATGTGGTCTGGGGGGGGGGGGGGGGGTGTTATTTAAAGGGCCGGGCCTCGCAGCTCCCGTTCAAAGGCTCGACACATTATTTGACATATACTGTAGACACTCATGTAAGATTTGTCTTGTCATGGGCATCACTTTAACAAGCCACTTAAAAGCTCTCAATGGCTCTGATTAGAAAAGCACCAATTATCGTTTATTAGGATGACAGGGTTAGTGGTGAGATTGCACATGTTCTTGCAGATTTATTCTGGAAATAAGATATTGCTGCAAGTAGAATGAGTTTATCAAAGTCCACACGTCAGGATCGTGTTTCTGTGCAGCATCATGCCTAATTGCAGGATAGTCAGTCTCTCGTGGCCCAGAGGCAGTAATCAATTAACAAATGGAAGCGCTGCAGTGTCTCGAAGCCGCAGGAAGGGCGCAGATTAAATCCATCTTAGCGGATTCAGCACTACGGCTGTCATGCATTTTACAATATTTTCACGGATACACGGGAGACTGTGGATGCCTTTGGGAAAAATGCTGAAGGAATCCGCAAAAAATAAAGTTTCTTAAAAAAAAAGAAAAAAGTAAAAAAACCTCCAAAGCCATCTGCCTGCCAACAAATCTCAGAAAAGGCAAATAAAAGTTAGGAAAACAGCGGGGAATTCCCCCGGGCAGCTGTCCCTGCGGCCGCTTGCCGCTCCTCAGCCCCGTTATTACAACTGGAACTGATTTTAATAATACCAGCAACCCAGTGCTACCTGGCAGAGCCCCCCGCCCCCAGACAGGACCCCATGCCGCTGTAAGCAGTGACTCAGACACCCCAGCCACACCTGTGCTGGCCCTGTACAGAATATGTGTTTCATGGTATAATGTAACACACTCATTTTACAACAGATTCCTCATGTTAAAGATTCCTCCATGAGTTACAGTACCTAGCAGATCAGTATATATCAATAAACTCAGTCGTGTTAAACGACATCTGATACCAGTCAGGTGACAAATATGCTGTAATACACCATGACCGGAATTATTAGACAGGTGTTATTCTTGATATCAGTCTGCGTTATCAGTCTGTCACAAAGAAAAACAGAAGAGGAAAGCTTGATTATCCATGTGCAGAATTATTAGGCAATCAGAAAGCACCGTACAGAGAAATAATAATTACAAACCCATTCCCCAAAAAGTTGGGAGGCTGTGTAAAATGTAAATAAAAACAGAAAGCAATAATTTGCAAATCACACAAACCCACATTTAATCGGAAACGGAACAAAGACAACATATCAAACGCTGAAACTGAGAAATGTTATTGTTTTATGATAAATATGTGCTAAATATAATATATTTGAATTTGATGCCAGCAACAACAGGGGCAACAAAAAGTTGTGCAATGCTACAACAAAATACCTGGTTGAATATCTCACTAATTAGGTTAATTGGCAACAGGCTGTTAAGATGATTGGGTATAAAAGGCGACTCCCGGACTGGCAGTGTCTCTGTGCAGTGACGATGGGGAGAGGCTCCCCACTCTGCGAGAGACTGCATGGGCAAATTTAGGAATTTAATAGTTTATAAAAAATTCTGAGTTGTATTAATAAAACTTAATAACGTTCCTCAACCTAATATTGCAAAGAATTTGGGAATTTCATCATAATATCATTAAAAGATTAGAAGAATCCGGAGATATCTCTGTACGTAAGGGACCAAAAACCAATTTTGGAGAGCCATGATCTTTGGGTCCACAGGTGGCACCTGCATTAAAAACAGACGGGATTCTATAGTGGGAATCACTGGACGGGCTCAGGAACACTTACGAAAGACCGGCGTCTCTGAATACAGCTGCATCCTCAAACACAGGATGAAACTGTCATGCCAAGAAGAAACCTTTTAAACAGGATCCAGAAACACCGCAGGCTTCTCTGGGCCCAAGCACATTTAGGATGAACTGAAGCAACAAGGAAAACTGTCCTATGGTTTGACAAACCAATATTTAAGGGACGAGAAGCCATGGAAGTCGAGTAGATTTATTGTCATTTCAGGCATATCCACAGTACAGAGTGTAAGGAACCCTTGTTCTTATAGGACACATGGATAAAAACAGAAACTACACGAGGCTACACAAGTGCAGGCAGGACAGAACTACACAGAGTGCAAGGAGAGCAGAGAGAGACAGAGAGAGAGAGCAGGGTAAACACATGAGCAGCAATACTGTATTACAGGACAAAACGACATACAGTGCATTGGAAAAAAGTATGAGAGGCCTTTTGAGAAACAATTCATACTTGGTCTCACACACAACATCACAATCTCACACATACACCAGTATACCCCTCATTCATACACCACTAAACATTTGCACAAACAATACTATACTCTTACATGAACAATCATACTCTCTACTATTTACATCATACTCTCATACACATGGCACTGTTCTCTAGCACAGAGGACTATAGCTACTTGCACACACTTTATATGGTTGTATGATAGTCTGTGTAACATTGGTTAATAGTATAGATTTGCAAGCATGGTAGTATATGTAAGTTAATTTAATCGTGCAAGTGAAACAAAGGTCTAATACACTTACGAAATAATACCAAATAATAGCATATGTAAGACAAATTAATAGTGCATGTGAATGCAAATAATCATGTGTAAGGAACAAAATGATAATAAATGTAACCCAGAATGGTTGGATGTGAATTTGAATAGTTGTCTGTGTGAGAGTGTTTGGTTGAAATGGATATGGAACTAAATTCTGAGCTCCTGATTGGTTATCTTTGATGAGGCTAGAATATGCTGGATTTTGTGGACATGGCCTGCCTTCCCAATCACAATTGAAATCAGAAGATGGTGGACCAGGAGCAACTCAACAAAGCAATTAGCTTATTTATAATGTTATTCAACAGTCAACAGCCATCCACAGGATCCTCGTCCAAAGCAGCTGTTAGGAGGAAATGCGGCGAATCTTCGGGGGCACTTTGTCTGGAGCTAGCCTTAATGTGAACCAAGTGACGCGACCTTGATCACACCCAGCAGTATCTCGGCAGATGGGCTTCCAAGTCAAGGAAGCGGTGGGTTGATTGAATAAAGTTAAGTCATTAGTTTAGTCGTGGATCTGTTTTTTACTTAAGCCCCTACCATTAACATTACTGCTACTTAGCTAACATGTTAGCATTAGCCTTAACGCTAGCGGCTGACGTTAGGGACTACTTTGTGAGTAACTAAGGGACAATGAAAATACTGAAAATAAATAATTGTGCAAACAATAGCAATAGCAGGACAGAGAATGTGCAGTCTATAATTGAATGGTACAGCAGGGGAGTACATTTTTCTTGTTTGTTTGTTTGTTTATGGCATAACAGGTCACTGTGTATATGCATTATGTTTGGAAAATGGAAGAAGTTCTGTTCAGGGGAGTATGAGTGTGTGTGTGGGGGGGGGGTACAGTTTATGATCCAGCTCTGATTCAGAAGTCTGATGGCCTGAGGGAAGAAACTGTGTCTCATCCTGGCAGTGAAGGTATAACATTTTGCCAGGTGGATGGAGGAAAAAGAGGGTATGCGGGGTGGTCCATGATGCTGGCCGTTTTGTGGATGTAGCATGATATGTGAAAATGTATGATGGAGGAGAGAGACCCTCATGATCTTTTCAGCTGTCCTCACTATCCTCTGTAGTGGACTGTGATCCAAAATGTAACAATTCCCTTATCGTGTCCCCTTCCTCACCAGTGGAATCAGGTGACACCATGATCTGAGGGCTGGGTCCCCGTAGCATAGCTTGTCCAGCACTCTATCCTTGAGCTTATTTTCTTTTTGGTATCTCAGTTTTAGCAGACATGATAGACATGTGCACCAGTTGTTCATGTACACATGTGAGCCAACATTTTGTGTGAAAGTCAACTGAAACCACATTTTTCCACTAAAGTGTTGGACCCAGAGAGGTACAGTAGCTGCGGCAATGTCTGACAGGAGATCAGGGAGTGAGGCTGGGTCCAACTGGACATCAGGAGACAAGGACGGATCTTGCCAGGGCAGAGCCGGGACACCTAATAGTTAGCGGGGCAAAGCCGGGGCACCTGGTGGTAGTGATGTAGCCAAGACCAAGACCGTGTATCAAGACCGAGACAAGACCAAGACCAAGGCAGGGCGAGACCGAGACAAGACCAAGGCAGGGCGAGACCGAGACAAGACCAAGACCAAGGCAGGGCGAGACTGAGACAAGATCAGAAACTGACTAATGTTTGAGTCTACAAAACACAACACACTATAAAATGTGGAGCATAGGCACCCTCTTCAGGGTAGGCAGTTTGGCCTAAAATTTCTGTTATAGTATAATATGAACAGTAGATGTTTTTCATTAAAATTATAAAAATTCAATATAAATGCTTCTGAACAGGTAAAGCACAGGCTACTAAGGGCATTGATTTGATCTCATGCAATAACTAATACAAAGCATGCACATCCAAATGATAAACTTTGGGAACTGAACAGAGAAAATGATCATTGAAGAAGGATGGAGTCCTCACACCAGATGATGCTCCCAATTTTATTTTTACATTTTGCTGCCTTATTTGACGTTTCAGGCATTCCAATAAGTCAATGAAACAAATGCGACATGTTTTCAAATAAGATGCACCTTATTGGTTGCATTTGACCTTTGAAGCAGGATGTTTTGCACCCAATCACAGTACTGTGTTAACAAACATGAATATTAAGCTGCTGTGATAAATATTAAGGTGTTTTGATGAGTGGTCTTGAGATAAAACCTTGAGTCTTCTATGTCCGAGACCAAGGCAAGACTTAGTCAAAATATTGTCGATTGCAAGATGAGACCAAGACTGCAAAAAAGTAGTCTTGAGACCAGTTCCAAGTACTACAACATTACCTGGTGGTGAGCAAATCATAGTCAGGGCTCCTGGGGGCAAACAAAGCACAGCTAAGGTTTCAGGGGGCCAACAAAGCGATAGCAGAATACCTGTCTCAGGTTTGGGTGGTATGGCTGCGACTGCCAAGTGCTGGTGATGTTGCTCTTCTTGGGGTAGAAATTGGGGAGCCAAGCAGCCCTCACGGGGCTGGGATCATGGAACGCAGAAGGACTGGTCTCTTCTGGGCCAGAAGTCTGGAATGGGAGCATAGCGGCCTCTCCTGGGCCGGGCGTGACGGCGGCCTCTTCTGGGCTGGGCTTTAGAGGCTGATGCGGCATGGCAGAAACCTCATCTGGATTTGGTATGGCAGCAGGCTCTCTGGAGCCGGACACTAGGGGCACGGGGTCAGGTGGACTGGTTGTTGCAGGCACTGTTAACCTCAGCAGTTGTTTTTCCTGCACTCAGGAAAGGGCTACAGAGAGCTGTATGCATCGGTGGCTGGCTGGGGATGGCTAGCAGGCACCTCTGTGGTGAGTTGAGGGAAGCCAGCAGGCTATTCAGTGGTGAGCTGACTGACTTCAGGCAGCAAACCTGTGGTAGGGGTATCTGTGTATGTGTGTGTGTCTACACAGGGCACAACTGTAGGCAGTACAGGGTAACCGTGTACAAGATGCCAGACCATCGCAGGGACGGGACACCGTGTACAGGATGTCAGACCATAGCAGGGACGGGACACCGTGTACAGGATGCCAGACCACAGCAGGGACGGGACACCGTGTACAGGATGCCAGACCACAGCAGGGACGGGACACCGTGTACAGGATGTCAGACCACAGCAGGGACGGGACACCGTGTACAGGATGCCAGACCACAGCAGGGACGGGACACTGTGTACAGGATGTCAGACCATAGCAGGGACGGGACACTGTGTACAGGATGCCAGACCATAGCAGGGACGGGACACTGTGTACAGGATGCCAGACCACAGCAGGGACGGGACACTGTGTACAGGATGTCAGACCACAGCAGGGACGGGACACTGTGTACAGGATGCCAGACCACAGCAGGGACGGGACACTGTGTACAGGATGCC
>JAODKN010000063.1:243154-257613 GCA_026774425.1 Petrocephalus zakoni
TACCCCAACATCCTATTGGCCTTTTTAATTGCTTCCCCACACTGGAGAGAGTGGGACAAGGAAGCATCAACATACACTATGCATTAACATTAGTTATTAGTTATGCATTGTTAGTGCATTAGCACTAACATCAAACAAGAAACGACTGTTAACATGAGGATTCCCACGAGGGTAACGAGGGGGGCCTGGCACACAGGAGGATCAGACGTGCAGGGCGTGACAGTACTGTTACAGCCCTAATAATATTTAAAAAATAAACAGCTATACCAACTTTACAGCTTTAAATAGAATAATAATTTGTGATTTACATGTGTTAATCGTTAAAAGAAAATGACTTGCATCATTAGTAACGTGATGTGAGCTCAACAGGCTGCACCTGCAGCAGCAGGTTGGGGTGGGGAATATCGTGGTTCTGACTCCCCGAACTGCGATACGAGATTGTAAATGTTTGTGCTGTGGTTTCAGTCTCAATTTCAGAACCGTTACACTCTTAATTTATACCCAGTGTTTCCGCCAGATTTTGTGGTGGTGGTTGACACGAGAGGCTGGTGTGTGTCGGTCTCCGGGAAAGGAAGCACACCAATGCTTTCTGAAATGATTTATCATAATATGTGAATTTTCCTGTCTTACAGTAGACTGCCAAACATGCACCAACTCAAAGAAACTCTTTTTTAGATTTACGCTCAAAAAAAAGGGAACCAGCGGCTGTGATGCATATAATATAATGCCAAGTGCACCAGTTGGTTCTCCCTGTATACAAATGATAAAATACTTAAAAGTAATTAAATACATTTAATTGAAATACTCCCCATATCTGCTTTCTGTTAAGCAAAAAAAATGCTAGGTTAGGATTCACCCGCATGTTTCCCTCAGTAATTCCCACACAGAAGTGGGGATCTCATCTCGCAGGCCCGTTTACAGTCTTCACGAGGATCTGGAAGCTGGTCACGCAGACCTCAACGAGGTGGGGAACTTTCACTGGGTCAGCAGGTCAAAAAGGGCACAGCAATTTTAATGGACTAAGGAGACAAGGAGCAACCAATTACAGACACATTTCACAAAGTAGCACTGGAGGACATATTTTCAGTCTTTATAAATGCAGTATTTATGAGGTGTTTTCTAACCTAGACTGAATCCGATGGCTAGCAGATTAATCAGCGGTAACAAGGTTAACACCCCCCATAGGCATGTGATGTGCCTGCTGTGAATATTGGGCTTTATCCCCTAAGTATTTTTAAAGAAAGTCATTTCCCAAGCATTCATTTAGCCTGAAAGAGCAGATGAATTATGAACAATGACTGCTGGGAGCTGGTGAATAGGAACGACAGTGGAAATATACATCAGAGGTGTTCACAGAGAATTTCTAATGCACAATGAAGTGCCAAGCAGCCACTTACATTATGCAGAATAAGACCGATTCTCCATGTTGATAAAATATATAATAAAAAAATATATAATAAGAATTAAACAAAAAACTACAGATTAGCATCTTAAATGTTATTTTATGATCCACAAACAAGTAAAAAATTGGTTCTACGGATCCCTCACAGATGTTGTTCTCCTGAAATGAAATTTCCAATAACCGGGGTGTTTCTTTCACACACGAATGGAATTACTGGACATTGAAGTGGACAGATGATTGAGACGAGGAGCTCAAACTCTTCCTGACTTTGTTATCCTGCTGTGAATCAAAACTAACAAATGTTAAAATGGAAATGCATGGGCTTTGAAAGTGGCAAGAAGTTATACCTACAAAATTATATATTTTTTGTTCCTCTGTGCTTAAAATGGGTTATTAACAAGCTTGGTTTTTGTGCTCCCAGGCCAAGCGGGACATCTGTTGCACACCCGGCTAAACCCTGTCATCTCGAACCCTGTAATGCCACAAACTTCATGCACACACCTTCCCGCTGAAGCCGGCTTACGTGCTGGGCCTCCCCAACTGGGGAGCACGACCTCTCCTCCACGATGCCAGGACACTGGGGTCTACTGGAAAATATACTGCTTTCTGATCCTGACCTGTGGATCACATCAGTCCCACAAGAGAACTCGGAAAACATCCTCAGCAGTTTCTTATCAGGCAGTGTTGTGGATGCCTCGAGGCTGGGCAGTAGGGGGCCTGTTCAGTCATTGCAGAATAATCGCAAATAAAGTTAAATGAATTTGCAACGTGAGTAACAGCCTGAAGGGCACGCCTAGCCCCCTGCCCGATCCCTGCATTTTCTCTGCATTTCTGCACCAGCCTGCCATGCCCCAATAAGCCCCCATCCCTTCCTCCCACCCTGGGTCATACTCTCCCATACTCTTCCCAGCGTGAGCTCCTTGCCTGTCCCTGCAGGGTTCCATGGTGTGCCAGAGTGTGCACCAGCCTCCCTGCCCCTGGGTTTCTCTCCCATTGCAATAGCAGCCATGCGCCACTGATTTGGGCAGCAGTGAGGTTACTGTCTCACTACCAGAGGCTGAATCACTGTCTATGGACAGATGTCCAGGAAAACAGCTGCCTCTATGCTGTGACCTCCACTGGGGCCTCCATGTGGGGAGTCTGAGGGATGACAGAGTGACAATTGGAGCTGCTCGGGAAATTGCCCCCCCAGTCGCAGGGCAGCTTTGGAAATGTGGGGGTGACATGGGACGACCATAGCCTGTGGATCAGTCTGACAAACTGCTGCACCGGGCCACTGGTAACAATCTGGTAAATGGACAGGTCATACCAACCTGAAGGTGGGTTAATGCCCCGAGTTCTGAGGCCTGGTGCTCAGAACACCTACCGGGGCTTGGCATTTAGGAGAAGATCTGTCTCGGCAAGCTCAGTGGTGTTTTTCGACCAAAGATGGGAGCTGTTGAAGAAGCCTCCTCACACTGTTTGCCCAGCCGGTAGCATCCCAGGTAGCATTCCCACATGGGCCCCATATGGGCATGCTACCTGGGATACCTCCTTCTCAGGCACATCCAGCTGCTCTGACAGTAAGACCTTCCTTTATGTTTCATAACACATTCATTTTGTGGGGAAAAAAGAGAATTCTGTCCAGTGAATGCGATAGTGGTCAGTGATGTCCTCTGCTGACGTCCTATTGCTGGATCAAACAGGACGCAGCGGCTGCTGGCTACAGTACATGCTGCTAATGACCCACGTTTGACTTCCACTCCATCATGTTCCAGGCAGAAATAATAGTCAATAAAAAAACCTTGGCAGGAAAAATCGGAAATGTTGACCGGCTGGGAACAAAGCCTGAGACAATTTAGAGTTTGCGCTATGGAGAGAAAATGACTGTCATAGAGCGAATGCAGTGCTATTCATCAAAACCTTAATGCACTTACCCTATGAAAACATTAATGGGATAATCGATTCATTTTAATGTTAGAATCACTTTTATGGATCAGATCAAATGACTGCCAGACCTATGATCCGGAAGCTTTTATAGGGTTTGGAAAATGAATGATGGAGAAGTGAGCATTTAAAACAGCCATGTTACGGGAATAAAAAAATGCACTCATTTCCAGGTAATTAGCCGCAGGTTAGTAAATGCAGTCTCCACAGAGCCTGCTGATAAGAAGGAGAGGGGAAGTTTCCACGCCATTCCACTGGCAGTGCAGTGCTCCCCGTGATCACAGCCTCCAGGAGCTGCAGCTGCATCAGATGCCAAACGGCATTCCGGCGTATTCATATGATCCACAAGGAGCTGGGCCCTGGGAGAGAGAACGGATAAGCAGCTAGTCACGCTGCCACAGGCGATGGTTATGGTCAGCTGGGCCACCGTGAAAAGACACCCCCAACATACCTCGCGGGACGCCTACAGGCCAGTACCCGGTGCTGGAAGCATGCGTGGGTGACCTGTCGGGGTCTGCTATACTTTAGGTTGCAAGCTTTTTCTTGTAATACGAATAAAGATGCATCCTATTCAAGTATTTTGGTTCTGAATAAATTTTGGTTGTATCTAGCATTTATTTTAAAGTTCTTATAAAGCCA
Organism: Petrocephalus zakoni; assembly: GCA_026774425.1. Classification (NCBI taxonomy): domain Eukaryota; kingdom Metazoa; phylum Chordata; class Actinopteri; order Osteoglossiformes; family Mormyridae; genus Petrocephalus; species Petrocephalus zakoni. The sequence goes on from JAODKN010000063.1 coordinate 247,122, forward strand.
TTTCGAATTAGTGCAATGTTTCATATTACACCCTTTACAACAGTTAAATACAGTGTGTGTGTGTGTGTGCGTGTGTGGGTGCATACTCAGAAAATGAAGTGAAATTTTCAAAATGAACTTGCATGCAATGTAGATTTAGTCAATTAAACCTGAAGTAGATTTCCTTGACTACATATTCTATCATTTTTGTAAAATAACACAAAAAAATCAGATGACTAAATTATGGCTAAAACAAAACTGCATTTCCATCAAAAGACTACAATTAAAACTAAATGAAAAAACACTGTCAAACTTAATACTATTTACATGAGTGGTATGTGTTGTAATACATTCCTGCATCATTTATACAGAATAATTCAAGGCCAGGGAAAGTCAAATAAAAAAAGCCAAATAAATGAAAGAAGGAAAGCAAGATGATAACAGAGGAGAGGAACCAATCCAAATACGGAGAGAAAAACCTCGGAGGGTCCAAGGTCAACTGGCTGCCCAGCCTCGCTGAGCATGCTAACATTACTGAATGGAAAGAGTGGGCTTGCTTGCTAAAAGCAAAGTGTAATCCGTGCTGAGAGTGAAAGCCAAAGTCCATCAATGAATCTGTTCTCCACACCGGCTTATGTAGGGTGGCAGACTGAAGGCTACACCCACAATCTTGCCTCAGCCCCTCCCCTCCTTTCGTCCCTTGCTCTGGCTCAGCTCCGCCCCCTCCCATCGGCCCCAGCTCCCGCCTTGGCCACTACCCTCCCGTAGGCCCCTGCTCCCGCCGTGGCCCCTACCTTCCCGTTGGCTCCTGCTCCCGCCTTGGCTCCTACCCTCTGGTCGGCCCCTGTTCCAGCCTTGGGTCCGCCCCCTCCCGTCGGCCCCTGCTCCCGCCTTGGCCCCTACCCTCCCGTCGGCCCCTGCTCTGGCCTCGGGTCCGCCCCCCCCCGTTGGCCCCTGCTCCCGCCTTGGCTCCTACCCTCCCGTCGGCCCCTGTTCCGGCCTTGGTGCTGCCTTCCATCCCTCTCACCCCCCTCCTATTCTCATCTTTCTGTCACTGCATCCTCAGCACGCCAGCCATCTCTCAGTAAAATTAAAAATGCCCCCCCATCAGACTTTAATGAGCCGCTCTGCCTGGGGGCGTGACACACTGGACCTGCCCACCGCAGAGCGTTTCTGAATTATATTAAATTCCCTGTTATTGCCCATGCATGCATTCAAATGGGAGGGGGGGGGTCGTAATGGCTTAATAAAGCTCGGCAAAGTCCGCCGGACCGTCACCAGAGCCACACTGCCTCCCACAGGCACCTTATGGCTAACAGATCCTGCAGCTGGTCCAGGCCCCAAATTTCCAAAAATTTGACAGATATTCTGATACCCTAAGAAACCACAAAGCCCTTTGTTACACAGACACAGACAGCAAAGCATGATAATGCGTTCTGCTTAAATTTATCATCTTCTTCTCCAGAGTGTCCCTATCCCTGTACCTTGTGATGGACTGGCATCCTGTCCAAGGTGCCCCAACCCTGTACCCTGTGATGGACGGACATCCTGTCTAGGGTGTCCTCTGCCCTGTGATAGACTGGTATCCTGTCCAGGGTGTCCCCAACCCTGTGCCCTGTGATGGACTAGCATCCTGTCTAGAGTGTCCCCTGCCCCATGCCCTATGATAGACTGGCATCCTGTTCAGGGTGTCCCCAAACCTATGCCCTGTGATGGACTGGCATCCTGTTCTGGTTGTCCCCAACCTTGTGCCCTGTGATGAGCTGGAATCCTGTCCAGGGTGCCCCAGCCCTCTGACCTGTGATGGACTGGCATCCTGTCCAATGTGCCCCAACCCTGTACCCTGTGATGGACGGGCATCCTGTCTAGGGTGTACCCTGCCCTGTGCCCTGTGATGGACTGGCATCCTGTCCAGGGTACCCTGCCCAGTACATATACAGCATATACACACAATAAGTGGCCATGTGGCTTGTAATAGACATTCATAGCTTGCATTGCCGTTGCTAACTGAGCCTGAATTAGTATTACATCCATGTGGGGTTTGAGCTCCCAAGAAAAAAGCCGCATCTTTGATGACGACAGAATCACACAGACAAACCAGTTAGTGAATTATAAAGCTGGTCCCATTCTGCCAGCCACACAAATCCTCAAAGCACTTTTCAATCATTAACCTCTGTCAGTTGTAATAACAGCCATATGTATTAAAGATTAATGAGCTTGTGTTGCCCCTAAGAGGGAGCAAGTCATACCCTATAACCATATAGTGTGCCTACCTCAATTAAAAGTCCTCATTATAGACAAACGAACCTCATTTTCTTCCGGATAATCTTCCACAACAAATAACACATTGGCTTACAGGTTGGGTAGTGATTAAGGGGCGCAGACTCATTCGTCTGTTTAAAATCACAGCTACTGGGGGTCCCTTGACAATGATATCTGACCTGAATTCCTGGAGTAAAAGTCTCATTTTCCTCCTGATCATTTATTTAGGAGGTGTGGCTGGATCCAGAGTCTCCTGCCGTGTGATTTATTGTGACAGACTGACGGATGCAGGGTAACAGCATGAGGACAGACCACAGGCAGCATGAGCAGCAGCATCTGATGGCGACAGTGCAAGATGATGCCAGGCTGTGATGTCATGCAGGAGGTATGTGATGTCATTTGGGATGCTTCTGCACCACCAGGCATGCAGCCACTTATTAAGACAAGTGATTTGCACCCCCACCCTTTCTATTACTTTTTGGACAGTCAGGTTAAAGACCCAGTCTGAACCCCAAAAAAAAAATTTGCTTTAGCCCCCAGTCCGTTTAATCTACCCTGGGTTACCCCTGCCCGCCCTAGTCACCAAGTATACAAAAACAAGGTAAAACCTTACTTCATGACCTCAGGATGATGCATGCAGGAGAACATAAAAGTAAAACATGGTACTGGCTGATCTGAACTGTACCGGCGGCAACTGTAGGCTCAGGCTGTTTGAAGGGCAGAGGCCTTCTGTGTGACATGTACAGTGGTTGGCTATGTATGGTGACATACTGTAGTCTTCATCCCTGATTAAGATCATACTACTAGTGTTTTGTCGATACCAGGTTTCCTTACACCTAGGAACACCTGGTACATTATTTCTCACTGGAACCTGCATCTCAGTTGGGCACCACATCTCATCTCCGTCACTTGGAGGGCAACCGTCAGACACGTTCTGTTCACCATTACACTTCATCATGTTCTCTCACTTGGAAGGGCACCCCAGACAGGATCACATCATCTCATATGAAAGGGGCACCCTAGACACTGCTAAATCTAGTGAACAGCAGCCAATAGCATGCTTTCGCCACTCTGAAGGGCACTTTGGCTACATTTTCTCAGTCATGGGGGCACCGGGGGTGGGTGGGGACACTGAACATTCACTGTGAAATCCGTTGATTCTGAGCTGAATTCTGATCGATTCATTCCCTGGCATCCTTTGCATACATACCTAAATATCATTTTACTGTCTAAATGCATATATTCAGTGTGCGCACCTGCAATTTCCACCCATTTCTCCATTCATGTCACACGTGGACAGTGGGACCCAGAAACAGCTAAGCAGCCCCTTTGGGGGATTAAGCCAGTGCTGTCCACAGTACGATCTGGAGACAATCGGAATCCAAACTCTGCATTCACAGGGAATCTGCTGAAATATCACTGGTGTCCCAGGCAGCAAACAATCAGTCAGCAAATCAATTCATTACCTTTGGTTGTGAAGTTAAAAGTGCCATAATGAGCGCTGTGCACTTGGAAGGCCAGACTGTGACTGTGCCCAGCTGGAGGTGGGATTGTGGGTAAAGAGCCTCTAGCTTCCTTTAGGCGGGGGGCTCCTTAGCAGCCTCAGAAATGCTGGCTTTTCCAAATCGCCACTGACAGGAAACTGACCCTATGCAGTTCAGTCCCACCCCTCCCAGTGGCATGAAAGGTGGATTACTTCATTACCTTATTATTATATATTTTTCTCGAGCATCTGCTGGGGGCTCTCTTAGGGGTCCTTTTTAACAACGTGAGCTCATTGAGATGAACTGTGCTCCCCCTAAGGCACGGCCATCCCGGCACCTGGTAAATTGGAATGTGCATCTCCAATGCCAGCGTGAGACTTGAGGGAGTCTGATGATTCATTTGCCGACATCCCTGCCCTGACCCCCATGCCCCCCCGCCCCCCGGGGTCCGGCCCCTTCCTGTTCATTATGCTCCCCAGGGCTCGCAGCACATTTCCAAAGAGAGCGATACTCGGAATCTCAGCAGCTTATTGGCGACTGTCCAAGTCGTGTAATACTTCGAGTCAGTCTCTCGCACGCCGACGCACGCTGAATATTTTTGGGAATAATTATATTTTGCACATTTAAATTTTTTTTTAAATCTAGTTTACAGACTTGTTATTTGAACAAAACACGAGTGGTACAGGATTCATTTCACTGCGTGTTGTACCTGTATAACGACGTATGTGACAAATGAAGAATCTTGAATCTTGAATCATTTACCCTCAGGCAATATTCCGGTAGTGGGGGGGTGGTGATAAGGCGGCTCTCCTCGCACACCCATGGCGGCCTCCTGCCATCGCATGCCTCTTTAAGGCTGGGATCCATGTGGCTGTGTTTGCAGCAGGGAATTCTGGGGGGGGCACGGATTTTCATGTCATGATCAGCCCCGCCCAACGTGTCTGTTTCCCAGTGTTTCCCTCAGGCGGGGCTTGATTAGTCTCACCTGTGCCTCGTTGTGCTTACCTGATGTGTCAATCCATTTGTTTGCCTAATCACACCCACCTGGTGTTTCCTCCTTGATGTCTTGCCCTATTTAGTCAGTCTACGTCCGGTTCCCCGTGTCGGTTATTGTCTGAGCTGTGTTGCTGTTTCCTGTGGCTTGCTTCCTTTTGTTTTCTTCCGTTTTACCAATAAACACCCCTTCGAGGGGTAGAAACCCGCAGCCAGCAATATGGGTCGTTCCTCCCGCTGCAAACGCCACAGAATAAGTGACCCCAACAAACGACCCAGCGGCTGTAATCCGGCACAACCCGAGTCGTCTCACCTCTGGCCGAGGTTCGAGAGGTTGATGCGGGATCTCACCCTTCGGAAGGAGCACCCGCTTGTCCCAGTGATCGATTGGCTAGGGGACGATATATTGGCGATCGCCCCGGGTGTCTCTGCATAGCAGATACACCGGCTTGAACGCCGCCTCTCCGTGCTGGAGGACACGGTCCGGGAAGCCGAGAAAGCCGGGCACCCTGTGCCACGCCTCGCCTCTCTGGCGACGCCGTCTTCGCCCCGGATGACCGCCGAGATCTTCATCGGGTCCACTTCGCTCTCCGTGAGCGGCACCCCTCCGGGCCAGGAGGACCCCCTCACGAGGGAGGACCAGACGGTCTGGAAAAAGGAGTTTTGGACCCTGCAGGGGCTCTGGTGGAGGCTAGCAGAGGACCCGGCGTTGCGTCGGGATCCAGATGCCTCCCGTGCCCCGGACACAGCACGGGCGGCATTGGCGGCCGCTTCCCCGGACTCATCTCCCCCCTAGCGGGACGAGCTCTGGGGGTTGATACAGGGCTTGCTCCACGGGAGGGGGAACAGCCGTCTGGACATTTACATTTACAGCATTTGGCAGACGCCCTTAGCCAGAGCGACTTACATAAGTGCTTTAAGACTCTACAATGAACCGATGCTAGCTCAATAAAATCCAGGCTATGAATACCAACGGTCTAATACCCAGTTCGGAAAGGGTTTTTTTTTTTTCTTTTTTTTTTTATTTTGGGGAAAAGAGGTCAGGGTAGGGTCAGAAGTGGACGACGGCGCCGCAGCAGCCCGGATCCGTCCAGAGGAGGACGCCGCCGCGCCCCCTTCCGGTCAGGGAGAAGACGCCGCGGTGCCTCCTATTCTCGTGGTGCCGGCGCTTCCGCCTGTTCCCGTGCTGCTAGTCCCCGTATCGCCGCATGGTTCCGTCTCCGCGTCTGCGCCGGATCCAATCCCGGTCCCGGAGGGTCCTGCTCCTGTCCCGGCGCCGCTGCCCTCGATGCGTCCGGTGGGTGGCGATGCTGCGCCCCCGTCCGGTCAGGGAGAAGACGCCGCGGTGACTCCGAACCCTGCTTCACCTCCGGGTAGTCCCGAGGAGGGCGTCACCGTGCCCTCCACCGACTTGGGGGGGAGATACCACGGCACCTCGGAGGTCCGTGCGGCCGGCTCCTGCATCCCCGGCCTGGCGTCTCTGCCCGTTTTTGTTGCAGCACCTCCCGTGCCTGTGGAGGCACCAGTGGCTCCTGCGCCGTCATCTGTTCCTGTGATGTCGGCACCCGCATTACCACCTGGTCCGGAGGAGTCACCGCCGCGCCCCTGGCTGTTCCGGGTAAGATCGCCGCTGCGCCCCCGTCGAACCAGGGTGACGACGCCACGGCGCCTCGGATCCCCATGCTGCCGGCTCCTGTATTACCGCCTGTTCCGGGTGAGGTCGTCATCACGTTCCCGACCGGCCCAGGTGAGCGGGAGAACACGCTCAGCACACCCCCAGAAGTGTCGCCCGATGCACTCGCCTGTTCCGGCCAGCCGCCTGTTCAAGGAGAAGACGCTGTGCCGTCACAGACTTCTGGCTCGCCGGTTCCCGTCCCGGCGCCTCCGCCTGTTCCTGTTCCCGTCCTGGTGCCGCCGCCAGTACCTGTTCCAGTCCCGGCGCCGCCACCTGTTCCGGTGCCTCCCGGGCTTCCTGAACCCACTCCGGCACTGCAAGGTCCAGTCCCCGTTCCGGCACCTGCTCCTGAGGCTCCTGGTTCGCCCTCTCCAGTGTTGCCTGTGCCGGCGCCCTTTCCCGTGCTGCCTGCACCGCCGGCTGTTCCTGTGTCGCCCGCTCCTTTGCCCGCTCTGGAGCCGCCTGCTTCGGAGGCGCCAGCTGCCCGGAGGTCAGACACAGCCGGCCCCGGGATCCCTGCTTCGAGCCCCGGGGTGCCCGTTCCGGTGGGGCCCTCCGGATCCTGTCTGTCGCCCGACACGCTCCCAGAGGTGTTGGCCGACGCACCCGACGCGGCCCCGGAGGCGCAGACTAATACGCGCAGAGCGCTCCCCGACTTCCCGTCTGCGCCTAGGACACATCGGATGGATGTGGACGAGGGTGCAGCTGCACTCCAGGCCTGGCCAGCTTCTGGTGCTGGTGCATTCGAGGTACCCAGCGCCCCCCCCGAGGTCCCGATGGCACCCAGCGTGCCCCCAGCGGTCCCGACGGCAGCACCCAGCGCGCCCCCAGAGGTCCCGACGGCAGCACCCAGCGCGCCCCCAGAGGTCCCGACGGCGGCACCCAGCACGCCCCCAGAGGTCCCGACAGCGGCACCCAGCGCGCCCCCAGAGGACCCGACAGCACCCGCAGTTCCTGCCGTCCGGAAGAAGGCACCATCGGTTCCGGCATTCTCTATGACGGCGCTTGCAGGTCCCGCTCTTCCCGCTGCACTTGCTACCCCGGCTGGTCCTCAGAGGCTCGCCGTCCCTGCGGCTCCCGCGAGGCCCACCTTCCCTACGGCTCACGCGAGGCCCGCTGTCCCTAAAGTTCCCCTCGCGCCTTTCAGTCCTGGAGGCCTTGGGGCTGCTGCACGGCCCGCCAATCCAGGCACCCACGGGCCCAGTGGGTCCAGAGGGAGGGTCCCCAAGGGGGCCTCGTGTCTGATGTCCGGCGCTGCTGGCTCCTGGACTGCCCCTGAAACAGGAGGAGGGTGGCACCCAAGACAGCCGCTCAGGGCTCCGGGACTCCAGCAGCCTTTGCCCCCACGCCTCCTCTCCTGCCTCAGTTCCTGCCCTTCCGTCCTGTCTCCCCTCGGTGTTCCTCAGTCCTATCCGTCCTCCTGGGTTCCTTGTTCCAGTGTGCCCTTGTGTGTGTGTCCCTGGTCATGTTCTCTTTGTCTTTTGCTGATTGTCTCCTCCAATGTGTCCCTTGTCTTTCTTGCATCACACCCTTTTGTCTCCCATAGTCTTGATTGTTCCTTTGCCTTTGTCCCTGTTTTCTCGTTGTTCCTGAGGTCCTGTTCTTTCCTGTTGTCCAGTTTCTGGTCTGGTTTGGGTTCGTCTGGTTTTTGCTCACACCTGTTGTGTCTCCCCTAGGTCCTCCGTCTCCAGAGTCTGCCCGTCCGCTGTCTGCCCGTGTCCGGCGTGCCTGATCCAAGCCCTGTGTCCCGGCCCCATGTTCCCGTCCTGTCCTCCGGTCCCCTGGGTCCCCTCCCTGGGCTTTGTCACGCCCAGAGTGCATGGGGGGGCTATGTCATGATCAGCCCCGCCCAACGTGTCTGTTTCCCAGTGTTTCCCTCAGGCGGGGCTTGATTAGTCTCACCTGTGCCTCGTTGTGCTTACCTGATGTGTCAATCCCCTTGTTTGCCTAATCACACCCACCTGGTGTTTCCTCCTTGATGTCTTGCCCCCTCGCCGTGAGTCTGAGAGATAGGCGGCCCCCTCACCGTGAGCCCGAGAGACAGGCGGCCTCCTCGCCGTGAGTCCGAGAGGCAGGCGGCCCCCTCGCCGCGAGTCTGACAGGCAGGCGGCCCCCTTGCCGTGAGCCCGAGAGACAGGCGGCCTCCTCGCCGTGAGTCTGAGAGGCAGGCGGCCCCCTCGCCGCGAGTCTGAGAGGCAGGCGGCCCCCTCGCCGCGAGTCTGAGAGACAGGCAGCCCCCTCGCCATGAATCTGAGAGACAGGCGGCCTCCTCGCCGTGAGTCTGAGAGACAGGCATCCTCTCACTCTGCTACACGCAGCAACACTGCCTTAATGGCACATAAGTGGGAAAGCCACACAATTAGAAATCCCCGTATTATTTATTTTGCATGATTGCACACAAATAACAAAGCATTAGAGTCTGATGGGCTGATCTGATTGAGATTATTATGCGTTATGTGCCGCTTAATGGCGGTTAATTTGCCTTTCATGCATGCAGAGCCACAGAGAAAGCAGGACAGAAAACACTGAGAATATTCCCACCAGAGGCAAAAATGACAGACAATGCACAAACAGGCCCATAATTGATCTTCTGTTGGCTGTGGTGGATTATAGCAGAGATGCATTGACGGGACACTGGCGGGATTCGTTACATGGAGCCGTTACAGCTAGAGGGAAACTCTCCACATTTCTCTTATTTGTGGGAAGGATGCCAGCGGATGGGATTCAGCTCATTGTGCTGCTTGGCTACATGGGTGGCACCATAGCCAGCTCGGGGGACGATGATGACAGGCCTTATCTGACCACACACATACATTTCAAACACGTCACATCCAGACTGGGACCACAGATCTGTGAAGGAGTTAGACGTGTGAGTTATTTTCAGATCAATATTTCTCCCTTTCGTAAACAACGCCCCTGAATTATGTTTGGCATGGAATCTTAAGACATTGCCTTCCAGAAAAATGAGGATTACATAGGACTGTTGATTTATATATAGCTATAAATATCATCTGCAGCTCCTAGGGTCATGGTAAACCTCTGTGAGACTGAACTGCCCTGAAACCTGACGCCAATCACAGCTGAAAGATCGGACTGCCTCCCTTCTCCCTTGTGGGTAGCTGCCCCACACTTATCTTTTGCTGACATTTGTCTGAGGTCCTCTTGACATTAAAATCATTTTTGCCATTGGCTTGTAAAGGCACCAGTCCATTCAATCAGCTTGACCTGGTAGAAAAGTCCAGCGCGGCCCAGCACAGTACAGGGTGAAAACGTTTACCTTTGCGTAACGGTAAATTCAGGGTCTTCAGATACTCTACTGGGGCTTAACACTGCCTTTGATAGCGCCTTTATTTTAAGGCCAGGCACTGGAGCAGGAGAGAAGCTGGGGGATGCTCAGGTTAGTGCTTTGTTAATAAAATACTAATTAGGAAGCCGTTTAATAGATGGAGGAGTGTGACAGACTGACAAGAGCTTGATTATCCACGCGCAGTATGACTGCCTTCCACCCCCCCCAGATCGGTGACACAGCTCAGGTGTGAACTTCGGAGCCAGTGTTAAAGCTCCTGTGTTTGCCAAAAGTCCTTCAAAACATCGTGAGCCACCCGCCAGCTGCCTCACTGTCGCGACTGCTTCGCATCCACATCCTTCCAGGAACAAGCGGGCAATCACGTCTCCTCTCCGGAGAGTGAAGCCGTTTATGGAAAGAGTCTTAGGAATGCCAGGGAATTTAATCTTGGGCCAACATGCTTCCAGTCAGGCTGAGCGAGATGGATCGATCCGCAATTTGGAAAATGAATTGTTTCCGAGCATCAGTTTAATTGCTGGAGAATGACTGCGCCTTCCCAAGCAGCTATTCTGGTGACAGGATGTGCCTAGATCTGGAAACCTTATTAATACCATGATTCTGCTGAAGGGAAATATAATGCTGATAAAATGAAGGCTGGGAGAAACGGCACCGGGTAAAAATAACACATTGGGGCTGCTGTCCTCAGCACCTACCGTCTTCTTATCTAGGATGTGTAATTGGGGCTGCTGTCCTCAGCACCTACCGTCTTCTTATCTAGGATGTGTAATTGGGGCTGCTGTCCTCAGCACCTAC